>NDXB01000819.1:108465-130576 GCA_002631895.1 Agapornis roseicollis
GGGGGGGAGAAAGGCTTTGTTTTTAAGTGGGGTTCAATAAAAAAGAAGCCATTACCATTAAGAAAAATAAAATAATCACTTACTGGGATCTCAACACTCCAAAGTTCTCCACCCATTTTACAGTTCATTTGTAAGGCAATTTTTGTTGCTATGGCCATAACACTCTGAGGCTTGCTTAAAGTGCGAGCAATCACACATTGACTTGGAACAGGACACTCTGTACATAAGTACTTCTTGATAGCATCATATTTATCTTTTCGGCTACTAGACAAAACACAAACTACCTTTAAAGAAAAAAAAGGAATGTTTTTAAGAAGCTGCACTCTCAGATTTACTTAACAGTTGCAGATCTTTGAAAGTTTCTTACACTCAAGAGGAATATTCAAGTGTTTACAGTGGAAGAAATACCTGTAAAGTTTCAGTGCCCATGCTCCAGAGCCAAGTACAAAGGCTCTTTTCCCAGAGGGATACTCATAGTTAGTCTGGAGTTTGAACAGCAGTATGAGTAGGCATACAGCAGATACTCAGGAGCCAATAGTTCTGAGAATGAGTCCCAGTAGTCTTAGAACACCAATAACAGAGTTTAACACAATTTGAAATTACAGATTCAAATACATACTATGTTTGTGTCAGAGGTAATACTTTGCTGTAAACCCCTTAAATAAGCTTCTGTTCTATCATCTACTTCAATCCTGAAAAGGAAGAGAAAAATGCTTACAGAAAAAACAACTAACAGCTACTGAAATTTCAGCAAAAACGTAAGTGCTCATTATGCATCAGTGCTGTATGAAGCGTCACTTTTACAGCTATTAATAAACATACAACATTCACACATTTTGAAGATTTTAAGAGGAATCACCCATAACTCAGACTTCCAACAGCAATGAAATTCAAAGTTAAAAGCAAGCAGAGGTACTCAAAGGAAAATGTCTGCAATAAAAACAAATCAGAATACATCCAAAGTCATCAAGAAAATACACAGAATCACAGAATAGTTAGGGTTGGAAAGGACCTTAAGACTATCTAGTTTCAAACCCCTGCCATGGGCAGGGACATCACACACTAAACCATGTAACCCAAGACTCCTTTTGTTTTTAACTATAGCTTCACTTGAGAAGGATTTGCTCAACAACTTTACATCTGACATGGTTTGGTTTTGCCATGTTTGAACCTCCAGTGAAAACTCTTACCATTAGTAGTGTAAGAAAGTCACTGGATAAAAGTGAACAATTTGCTTACTGAAAGCAACTTTGCTTTAGCACAAATCTCACAGAACTTGGTAGTGTGACACACTATTCCTCATTTAACAGCCTAAGCATGATAACAGATATGCTTTAAGAATAAAATGATTTTTCCCTCAGCTATCTAAAGATACTTACATGGTTGCCCTGTTCATTTTGATTCCCATAGCTGGTGTGACTTTAAACAGGTTTTGAAGCAATGTATTAGCAGTATCATAGTTGCGGCGTGTGTATATTAATAACCAGTTGTCCAAGGGCTTGGGACATATTAAGGGAGCTCCCCTAGTTTCCTTTGACCAATCACCAAACTGAGGATTATAATCAAACTGTAAATAAGAGACAGTAAAGGAAGAAAATCAACACCCTCCTGAACAAGCTATACCACTACTACTTCCTGATACACTTCAAGAACAGATAGGAATGCTTCTGCCTGGAAAAATATGACTTTGAACTGTTCCTTTACTGCTCTCATCACTGACTGAAAATAAGCTTTACTAGCCCTTTCAAAATATCACACATTCTTTAAATGCTTCATTCATAATGATGCAAAGATGATACTTAGGATTTTTAACCCAGATAAGCTGTTGTTATTTGCCACACAGATTCTATGCTACAAAGACACAGCTGCTTATGCACTGACTTATTTTTCTTAGATTTTCCTTTTTAGTAGTAAGGTAACTGCTGAGAAAGTATTACTATGAAGATACCAGATCTTTTCAGTAACACACACTGTAACACACACAAAAAAGCCCTTTACCAAACACATATACGCAAATAGATACTGTAACATGCCCTTTTGCATCTATTCAAAACAAAGCTTCTACTAGAGAATACATCATGTTTTATGGTGACCTATTGAAATCCAAATTATTCACCTCTAAGTCACCTCACCTCTGAGTGAACAGTTAGTGTAGGCATTGTATATACTGAAAAAGATTAGTGGGTTCTCATTTTAAAGCACTGGTGTTTTAATAAATGGAAGCTAGTTAGAAACATATATGTCTCCTAGTTTGTGTAACTAAAATGACTTTTATCCAGAGGGACTGTTCTGGAAGGAAGACATTATTGTAACGCAAGACAGGAAAACCTCCAGGGACTTCTAAACAGAACCTGTAAACAAATTAAGAAGTTTTGTTGGGACAGAGATTTGTGTATAAGGTCTTCACTTACAACCCTTCATTTATCAACCAACACATGGTACCTCCTTCCTTAAGAACTTCCTTTATCAGTTTATCCAAAATATTTAGAAGTTGCTTTATTTACCACATTTCCCGATTGAAGGATCTTTTCTCCTTGAACAACTCTTCCCGTAAAGGATAATAAATGAGAATCAAAGCTTAAACCCCAGTCTCGGAGCTCCTTCTGAACATTGTCATCTCTGTTTAAAAACAGGACTTAAATTAAAACAAAGAACACTGCTCTTGCTGAGACTTCTTTTAAAACCAGTATGACTTCCAAAGTTTTGTTACAGGAAAGTAGTTTGTCATGAAAAATTTGTATGATAAAAAAGTACAAAAGACATTAAGGTAGCATACTTTTGGATGTACTCAACAAGTCTTCCAATTTCACGTTGCCTTTGCTCAGGTGGCAGTCGTGTATGAACAGCCAAGTCTTTCATCATATTAAAATCATTACGCATCTTCTCAGTTAATCCTGTTAACAGCAGAATCTTTTTCTGAGTAAAAAGACTAAGAAAAGCAAACTTGCAAGTCATGCAGATTAACTATTGCACTGCAGACACATAAAGTGTCAGTAGTAATCAAGGTTTTCAGCCGCTCCTTGTACACACATTCCCATCTGCACAGAAAAAAGAAATCCTGGGTTTTGCACTTGAGAGGAAACCACACAACAGATGCAGCTCTCGAGTTACATTTTCCAAAGGAGAACAAAAAGTGCTGAGATGGAAAAGTACGGTTAATGCAAAGTCAGTATCTCAGAGGAATAAGGTACTTAAATATCTTACAAAATTATCAATTTATAGTAAATTTACCTTTTTTTCTTCAGCAGAAGTTCTACCTCCAATAAACTCTTGAAGTTACCAGTAGGCCAGTGTTTAACACCACACGTAAAGACTACACAACATCAAAACCCCTCAAACTCTTCAGCTGCATTTATATAATCTAATCTCTTGGCTACAAAACTTCAGACTAAATTCATGTTTACTCAAACAAAACACTTAACTTGGCAAGAGGCTGCTGTCAAAATATCATTTTCAGTATGCATTATGATTTAACAGATGGTTTGATATGAAACAATGCTACAGTACCTGTTAGGAAGCACAGCTCTGGAATTAGAACCACAGGTCCTGGCATCATATTTCCTCCCTTCTTTCTGCACTGACTGATCAAGACAGGCTGGTTCAAGTCAGTAATTTCTTGATTATATTGCTGTATTACAAATGTATATAGTAAATTAATTTATTCATAACAATTTCCTTAATAATCATGCTCACTTTAGAAAATTAGTATTTTTCCTAAAACAAACAAAACCAAAACAAAAGGAACAAGCAACTTTGAGTTAGTACATCTAACTTGAAAGGAATAGGTTTTGTCAGAAAAGGCCAAGCAGGGAAGCACTATTCTCTCTACTGGTGAGATCACATAATTGGCTTTTAAGAGATAACAGCAATGCTTCTGCCTTGCTCTAGGCTGTATCACCCACAGTGCCCAGTTCAAGATTAGGGTGCTCATTTCAGTTCAGTAATCGGCAAAGTTTCTGCCCTATAGAACAATTTAGTTCAAGACAACACAAGAATTAAATAAGATTCCCAGTGAAGTTTCTGAAACTCAACAACCCTTCCTTGCATTTGGCAAGAGTTGGTCTGTAGCAGTTACTCATGTCAATAAACATACTTCATAGTTTAACTTTTCCTTAAAGAGAATGATACCTCAGAAATCATCCAAAGTGTTGATTAAAAACAAAAAAGTGCGATCACAGCAAAGTCAAAAAATAAGAGGAAATTTATCATTGATCCTGGACTAGAATGGATATCCTAAATTTTGCTTCTAGTTTTTTTTAAGCCTCATCCTGTTTTACAGTTGAAAATGAAAAGCAGAAAGATTTCACAATTACAGCAGTAGGCCTCCATGGTAGGGAAGGTTAAGCTATGAAAGACATACGTAAATTTTGTTTCAAAGAACCAAAGGTATCAAAGAATAATTCCTTTAAAAACTGTCTATATATTCTACATCCAGTAAATTAACTTGCTGAGAGCACATTCTGCTCCATCATCCGGATCATTAATAAAGATGTTCAAGAGGACTGGACACAGCATAACGCACAAACTGACAGTTCAGTTTCCATACCCTTTTGTAGTAGTCGATGTAGCTGATCTCAGAACCATCTGATTTTCTAAAGGTACACTGTGGACTGGCATCCCAGTCGATGTCATCAACTCTGTATGTTTTGTTATTGTACCTAAATAAATAATATAATCTTTTTTCCTTTTCTTTTTTTACATCTTAACTCAAACAGAAAAGAAGTAAAACTGCAGGACAAAAAGGTTAATCGCAATACTCATGTAAGCTCGAAGTTTTGTTCTTAGCAGCAGCAGTAACATCAAGTTTTCTGTTGTAACAGGCTAACAATTCAGCTAAAAGCTAAACTGTGATAAAACTAAATGAAAAAACAGAATTAATCCAGCATATACGTCTTACCTTTGCAAATGCTGTCACTTTGATTAGTTTGCTGCTTGACAATGACATCATTTGCATCTTTCTGATGCTTCATTGTATATTTCAGGACATGCAACATCCCCAAAAAATAAACAGATCTCCAAGATAATAAGAATACAAAGAGACTTACTTTGTAAGAACAATTACACCTATCAGCTCTTTAGCACAGGTATCTCTAAATCTTTGCTCTTCAACCTGGTAATACAGACTATACATAAAATCCAACACTGTTTCACTGCGAAGAACCTTATGGCTCACATCTACGCATAACATAATGCTTTCCTCATACTGAAGGATAGAACTTGTGAAGCCTGGCCAAACCATCAACCTGTCAAAGAAGAACAAACAATCTTAATATGCTTTAAAGCATCTTTATTCTCACCCCTTGAGTCATCTCTGCCTAATTTCTCAGACATTAGAAAGCAGTCAATCATAGAATAGTTAGTGTTGAAAAGGACGTTAAGATCATCTAGTTCCAACCCCGCTGCCAGAGGCAGGGACACCTCATGCTATACACAGAGAAACCATTATCCAAATGGAGGGACGGCAGGGAAAAGAAAAATATTTCACATGAAGATATCTTTAGTCAGGTATTTTAGTACAAGTATTCAAGACACTTTAAAACCACCACCAGTTTATCTAGTAGAACACTGTCCACTTTCTTCACCAACCATGTTATATAAGGTAACTTAATGGCAAGGAGTACACTACAGATACATAACAGGGCTTCTGTCAAAACTCAAGCTTACTAACTTGTACAAGAGGCCTAGGGCTAGCCATAAGCAACAGTCACACTGTATGGGATCCTGTAGCAGGTACATGACATGACAGCTAGCAAGAGGAGAGTTCCAGAACTACCCATACAGTCAGGTATGGCCAGGTATGAATTTCCACAGATTAAATGGCCTTCAGAATGAAGGCAAGATACTTCTGAGCTTTAAAATCAAAGTACTCAAGAGATCTCAGCCTTACAGACATTTAAGCAAGGTTTCTGACACTGGAGTTAAAGCTAATGTATCAGGATACACACTCATAACAAGTAACAAGATCTTACACATAAAGGAAATTAAGTGAGAAGGAGGTCTCATGCTTCCCAGGAATACCAATTTAAGTCCATGGTTTTATTACAAAATAAACCACCATAACAGTACCAACATATCATTCTTTCTCCCTGCACACCCCTAAGCTCAAGTATCCTATTTTCCAAACCTGTGATTAGGGATGCTGATTGGGTCATTGGGGTTGTAGTAATTGCGTCCAATCTGCTGTAAATTCAACATCTTCAAAAGCCTGGAAGTTGAAATACAGATGTCATTTACCATTATTATTCATTTTATCAAACTATGCATGGCCCCATCCCTCTGTCCAACCTCACTTTTTGTCCATCTAACCAGATAAAACAATCACACGTGACCTTTTAATTAAACTCAATTTAGAAAGGCCACGGACACTTATTAATGACAATTAATCACTTCAGAATATTAGCATACAACCCAACCTTTGACCAAACAGCTGAAGGCAGCAGTCTAAATAAGCTACCCTTCAGATGAAGCAGTTAGCCCAAGTACCAAGGTTAAGTGGAAAGACTACAGTAAAAGAAGTAATTTGCCATTCAAAGTCCTGCACCACCATTTGCTTTAAGAAAATCTGCAGACACAAAAGGAGGGCAGATATAGGACTAACTGCCCACAACAGTTAGCACTTTAGTATAAATCTGTTTCCACAGGTCACACATTTTTAGAATGGCTTCTTATAAACGTATGACTTGGAAAGCAAACCTTCTAAAAATGATGTTGTAAAATTGAAGACATGTAGGTGAAGAAGGTGGCAACTCATTAGTCAATGTGATTGTTATTTTCACATCCTCTCCATTTCGAGTCCTACTACACACTTCAGTAACCTGAGAAAAGTAAAGTTAGGCAATGAAACTAGAAGCAAACTACGCTTTTTCTGCACTTCGCTCCATTAATATCCAACTGAAGATTCCAAGACTTTGCTCAAATGGGAATTTTGTTTCTACTATGACTGTAAACTACTTTAGGATTCATTCATTTGGGTGAAGATGACTAACAGACAAGAATGGAGCCTTAAACACAAAGCAGCTGAATTCAGTAAGACACCAGGAAGTTCACTTACTAATTACCATCACAAGAAAAAGACTCAACTTGAAGAAATATATTTAATATATTACCATCAGTACATGGCATTTCCCTCCCATTTTAAACAGAAAGGAGCCATCAACTTTCCTGACAGGCTCAGTTTTGGTCTACATTTGGTCTGTTGTGAAGCCAGCTGGAAATTTCCAGCACAGGGCAGGCCCACAGCTTTTCCCACAGGGGCCATCCAAGACCACCCATCTACCAAAACCTTGCCACATACACCTACTACATCTTTTAGATGTTAAAACACAGAAGTTCTGAAAAGATATAAGCAGAAAGAAAACTGAAGAAAAAATACTGTATGTACCATCTACTTCTGTGCAGAGGATTATTCTTGCCTACAGAACCTAAGCATGAGAACTAGAAGTTTACCACCAAATTTCTCTACACAAGCAAATTAACTTACACCAATATATTCAACCCAACTAAACACTGCTTGTGGGACATCAATTCCCTAACTTCTAGACCAGTAAGAAACAAAATGCATCATAAAATGCATGTCAAAATAAAAAAATAAGATAGCACTCTTGCATCACACCTTATTCACTAGTTTTTTTGGCAAGAATAGTATTGATCCATCAAATGCATGAGTCTTTCCTATTAGCTCTTCATGCTGGAAGAGCAAAGCTGATCGTAGGCGGCGTGCTTCCATTTCAGGACTATAGCCAACATGGTACTGATATAAAGCCCACTGTGGTCGAGATGTCAAACGGAAGTAATTTGCAGTTAGTTTTATCATAACACCTGAAGAACCTAAAATGAGAGGCAAAAATGTCAGTAGTTACAAACTTTTACCAGTTTATCGGAATTCAACAGTTCTGAGACATTTCAAAACACTAAGGCATTCAGACAAAGATTAGAGGTCTGTTGTGTCCCGCAACTCAGTAAGCTATATGAAATGCTCACATAGGTGTAGTGTTATCATAGCCACCCCACTTATTAGAGCTTCTTTTCCTTTAGTTGTCAGGAAAACTCTCACAGCAAGCATTTAGATCAGCACCCTCTTTCCCAAAGGATTTGTCTGGATACGAGAAAGATGAATTTTCACTAAAGCCTAAACTTTTTTTGTGGACAAATTAATCTTGCTTTACACAAATCATAAACATAGAACAAAAATTAGCAGTGTCAAGCACTAGAGATAGCCACATTCCCATTCACATATGTTACAAGATGACATCTTTTTAGGTATTTCAATATTTTTCAAATGAACAAACAAGCAAACAAAAAACCCACAACAGTAAGAAGTGTCTTCAGATCACTTAAAGTATTTCTTCTGATTTTTTCATATCTCATTTCAATTTCTCTTAAAGACACAAGTCTCATACAAAAAGTACACTGCAGACAATTATGGATCATCTATTTTAATTTGGGTTGCATTATCCATTTTTCCGATCTGAAATACAACATCTCAGATGAAAATAAAAAATAATGACGACATACAAAGCGTAACTGTATGAAGCCATAAAGAGAAAACAAAAGGCCAGGAATACAGCTGCCTGCAAAGTACAGTCATCCATGACCTAACTTCAGCATAGCTCTAGACAGAAAAGCTAGGCAAGATGAAAACTGTACTGCTTCTGGCCCAAAGTGACTTGAGCAGAACCAAGCCTTGCCATTCTTGGGCCCATGGCATGCTCCAGTCATTATTCAGTTATGCAAAAGGGGACTACATTTGCTGTCACATTGTTGTGACGCTTCACAGATTCACTTGCAATACAAAACTACTATCAGAACAGAAACTGCACTGTTGAACATTAAGGACTGTGTTATACCAGGAAGGCAGGACAACTGTGACAGCCTGCTTTTGCTTCTTTTCATATGCACAATTTCATCTCAGGGAAAGAAGTACATCACCTGTTATTTACACTACAAAGTTGCTTCAGAAGTAGTCTCAAAATCCATATTTATCAGATCTTTCGGAATTTGGTTAGGCCAATGCATTACAAACCAGAACTTCTATAAGCAAATCTACAGAGTCCTAAAGAGTCCTGTCTGAAGAAGTGGACATCAGGCACATATAAGGATCATCACTTATATATAAACAGTTGCAATTGAAAACACAACACAACTTCTGTCTGAAGCCTTTTGCTATCAGACATGTCACCTTACTGTTCCTCTTCAGATACTGGGAACAAGTTGCATCTTTTCTAGTACACAATAAAGAGAGGATACTAAAAGCAGAAACAAAACTGTTGTTCATTTCAACTTGCTTACATGCCTACAGTCTAATACAAACATACCAGTTTTTGACTCTTGAACATGTTCTATGGCTTGCCGAGTGTTCACCCCAAGGTCATTGAAATCTCTGCGACGCCTACCCCTGTCTGCTAAAGACAATTCCTGAAATCCCACAGAAATCTGTAATCCTATTGTTTCAAAATTTGAGGAAGAGAAAAAATTACAGTCAACACTTACATATAAATAAAAGTAAATACAATTCCATTTTGAAAATCAGATATATGTAAGACCAAGAGAAATGAAATGTTAAGCTACAGCTTTTGCTATGTAGTAAATCCATCTCATAACAACATTCAGGTAACACATAACAAATTCCTAAGATTTACAGACAGCTAACTAGTAAGCAAATAGAACAGCCTACTAGCCAGATAAAAAAAAGGGATGTAAATCCTCCAAATCAATCTTTTTGCAAACACAGGGAGGACAGATCTTTCATTTGTGCTCCAGGTGGCACCAAATGTTTAAATACACTGTGATCTGAAATAGGTAAGAAAATTTAATTTACTTATTAAGATTCACAAAGCACACAATAACAAAATGACATTGATGACTGGCATTCATGCAGGTAATTGTGCAAACTGCTTCCTAATTTATTGTTTTGATAGAAGAGATGATACAGATAGAGTAGAGCACACTTCAGGTGGTTTTCATAATTCCAGTTTCAGTTACACTGCACCTCAGAATGACAATACTGTAATCCCAAAGGATATAGAGTGAATGTTTCCAAATCTCAGTAATAAATCTCATTTTGAGAAGAAAAATTTGAAATATATTCTAAGAAATGCCATAATTGTGCTCTTGAGAACAATGAGCTTTTTCACTCTTTCTGACCTTCTGGCCTTCTCTCGCTTTGGCCCTGTGGAATACTCTGGCATCCACGGCCACCAGGTTCTTCTAATAGTGATGGATGAACACGTGGCTGGTGACGGCCAGGTGGCTGAACTGGCAAAGCCTGATGAGCCTGCAATAGTTGGGAATAACTTTTCCTACTGCAACTGAAGAAATAGCATACTCCCAAGAGCAAAGCAAAACAAAGTCAGCAACCAAGTACAGAATACTCAAGTGTAACAGTTACAGAAGTTTAAATCTTTTTTCCTGTATTAAGTAGCAGAGTTATTACTTTGTACCTCAAACTCCAAAATAATGCGTGTCGAGGAATTTTTTCTTTTTGCAAGTTAGTATTCATTTAAATTGTAGTGAATTCAAATCTCTTTCCAACTCTATAACTAAAATTTCTGGACTTCTCATTTTTAACAACCCCTCTGATACTTCAAGTAGTTATTTATTTTATAAAAACAGCTTTTGCAATTTTAGCGCCTTGTGAATAAATAACATTAAGAAGTGCCACTGCAACACACAACATTAGCTAAGCACTGAGCCCCACTGTCCTGGGCTGACTACATTCCTTTCCTATTCATTAAAGATTCACATCTGAGCTCCATGTATTTCACGTTTGAGAAAGAGAATAATAAACTATCTTCTAACATGATTTAAATTCATCTGACACTGGCAAGAAATGGACTAAGAACACTCCACCAAACAAATGACATGAAACATAATTATTGATAACTGGCAGATTTGAGAAACTGCTTTAAAAAAAACCTCCAGCTACATGGCAACAGCTCCAAATATGGATATCAAAAATGGATCAGCCATTTTCAAACTAGAGTTTGACCAGGGCAGATATGCACAAACCAACATTAGTTCAAATGCAGACAAAGTCCTGCATATTTAAATTAAACCCAGAACAAATCAAATCAGAACACCTGCTAGACACAGGCCCTGCCCAAATATTCATCACAGCAGCAGCAACCTTGTATGTTCTGCTTCTCTGTCCTTTCCAACCCTAACTATTCTATGATTCTACATCACAGTGGACAAAACAGGCTATGCAAATATCTACCTATTTCCACTAGCTCTATTATGACAGCAAAACATTAAAATAGGAAGTAGTTGCGTGACGACATTTCAAAGCCTAGTATCATTCATTAAAAAAGAAAAAAATCAACTTACAGATGCAGCGCCTACAGAAGAAATAGCAGTCTCCTGCCCTGGAGGTCTTCCTCTTGATCTGGCTCTAGCTCTTCCCGTCATCTTCTAAGATAAACCACCTACAGAATTAGTGTTCAACCTTCTCCTTCCCCCATCCTTCTTCCAATAAATATTATGAACAGCACTACTGTATCTGCCCTTAATAAACAAATAATAAAATATTCACCCCTCTGCAAAAATCCCTGCTGCTGAATCTCCACACACAGCCACAACAGGTAGCGTGGGGAAGTTACAGCTTCTTGCAGTCAAGTCCGAACTGACTGGCAGAAGCTGTGACAAAATTCAACTAGACAGGAGAGCACAGCTGATCTGCAACCTCAGACAGGTGTAACCCAGGGTCTACTGATGTTACTTGCAAGTCACACCTGAGACTGAGCTCAGCCTAATGTGCTCCATTACCACACAACGCATGCAAAACACACAACAGCCCTCGCTGCCTGGGCAGTGCCCCAGTGACACAAACCAGCCTCAGAGACCTGTCTGTCCTCTTCCCCTTCCCAGCAACCTTTCTCTTCCACTTGTGCTCAGCCTGAAGTCCTCCACCAGCCTCAAACAACTTGCACAGCCCAAATCCCCACCCAGAGGCGTCCTCACCCCTGCAGGCCTTCCACCTCACCTCAGCCTGCCCTCAGGCCAAGGAGCTGCTTCCACCCAAACACACACATCCGGCCACCCTCTTCACATGCTACAGAGCTTCGCTCCCACTCAGACTAGCAGCCACTCCCACAGCCGGCACTGTCCTCCGCACACAAAGCCCCCCCACAGCCCCCCGTACAGTGGCCGACTACCGCCCTCCGACCCGCTCCTCAGGATGAGCGCTCCGTACGCAGACGCACAGCTCCCGGCCGGCACGCGCTAATAGCGCAAGGCGGGAACGCACACTCTCCTCTGATTGGCTCCTGAGACCCGAGCGCTGCCGGAAAGTCCCGAAGTGGGGGCTGGCCGCGGCGGACCGAGTTGAGGGTCGTGGCAGTACGGTGGCTGGTAGGGTTGTGTGCGTGTTGCCTTAGGCGCTGCGCTGAGGGAGCTGCCGCACGGTGAGGTGCAGGTGTACCCGGCACCCCTGTGCACCCGGGCAGCGCTGGGCTGGAGGGTTGTCAACTGTGAGAGGGTGAGGCTCCCGCTGGAAGTCGTTTCCTTCTCATCCCACGTAAATCTCAGTTAACCAGAAGGTGGAGCAATAAAACAAGAAATGAAACTTGATCTAGTGAAGGGCTGCGTTTGCTGGCTTCGTTTAACAACGGTGCCGCTTGTACTTCCTGCTCTTTTCCAGAGGTGTACAGAACACGAACAGAAACGGTTGGAAACGAACACAGTGTGCGTGGCATCTAAACTGCGAGCAGGAATGGCTTGACAAATCAGATCAAACATCGGCAGTTCAAAACACATGAGCATCTGGCCTCTCACTGAGATACATATAAAGGGGGGTGAGGGGGTGGGAAGCACCTTTTCTAAGTACTGAGACTGATTCAATCGCTATGATCGTTATAGAGAATCACAATTTGTATTTTAGGTCACAATAAAACTAGCAAATCCTACGGCTTAGTAGTGGCCTGAAGTGGGAATGTGCTCTGTGGGAAGCTTTTCCATGCTTCTGTGGAAAGACAGGACGTCTAGACAGCACCAGGGCTCAAGTGCACATCTCTTTCTTAGTGAGCCTTTGCTTAAAGTTCGATGGCTCTGATGTGTCTGCAGACACTGACTTAAAGGGACAAGAGATAACACTGTCTAGTTAAAAACTTACCTTTATAAAAGACTAGTCTGATCTCATGAGGTCATTTACAGTTTTCCAGGTACCTGCAGTGAATAGAGGACAAGGTTCCATTTGCCTTGTTCTCTATTATGTCAGGTAGAAATGGGTGACACTGTTAACATTAATTCTTAACATAATTAATACAAATATCTCTTCTTGTTTTATTTAGACTGTCCCTAAAGCTAGTTTTATTGTGTGTACTGCCATCAGTGTAGTACCCACTTAAGAAGCACAATTTTCTTTTACAAGTTAAAAAGCAGAGCTTTCAAACTATGAAAGTGCAGGTATTGCTGTTTAAAGATAGCTGGAGTACTGTTAGCATGTGGTTCTTATTGTTCACATCTAAATCTGGATACATATTTAACAAACTCAATACATACACTTAGATGGGGCATGTTTAGTGCTTCTGAGAGTGCTGACTACTGCTTGCCGAGGGCTTGTCACCCACAGTGGCAGCTTTTATTGCTCTGTTGCCTGCAGAACTCTCCAGTGGGTCAGCGGGTTAGAGCTGCAGAAACACAAGATGCAGATTTTCTTGGCTGAGCAGTATATAAACATAAACAGAATATAAAGATGTTGCCAAAGTCATTTACCTTACGTAAATTGTGAGAAACCAGCATGTGTGTGTAGGAAATACTAATGTTTGTTTATTCATTAAAAATATCTGCTGTACTTAATGTTTATTTTTTTTATGCCAGATTCCTCACATTTCACTGCAGAACTTAATTATCTTTAGATGGGAGTTGTTAAAAGTACTTAATCAGGCTGGCTACCTACAGCAACTCCTTATAAAGTGAAAACAAACACCAACAATAAGCGCCCTCACTTTTATATGTGGGCTGTCAGACAGTTAATTAGTAGTTAATGAAAGATAGGTTCCAATTTGGTTTTCACAGGCTTTCAGACTTGCTTTTTTTTTTTTTTTTTTCATATTTATCTTTTAGCAAGCCAAGCCCAGTGAGAACCGTGACTCTGTAGGTAGACTTAATGAATTTTCACAGGGGAAATGGCAATGCACGATTGCAGCAGGTGCAGCATGTCCTTTGTCCTGCTTGGTTTCTCAGAGACGCAGAAAAACAAGAGTTTGCCCATGGTAACTGTCTGGTAACTTTTTGCACCATATTTTTTGTGTGTTGCCAAAATCCTACCAATGCTAGACTGCAACATGTTGAAATACCACATATGATATAACTTTTTCACAGCTACTTGGCTACTTGCTTTGATGTTTGTTTTACCCATGATGCAGTTGTTTTTGCCTTCTGTCTCCTGTTGCTACAATAAGCCATTTCCCATACATGTCATCTCCAAAAGGGAAAAAACCGCATGGAAACAGAACAAAGAAAACAGAACAAAAGAAAACCAGGGATTTTTCCAAAGGCCCATTTGATGTACAAGTATAAACAGGAAAAAGATGCCTGAGGAGGTGGGAGCCAGGAACTGTACTAACAGACAGCTGTTAACTTTGTGTAGCCAGCAGCACTTTGGGGTTCTGAATGGTCAATAAATAAGTGATTCCAATGCACATTGTGAAGAAAATACTCACTGCAATACCTCTAGTGTAATGTTTAAGTGTATTGCAAACTCATAGCAATATAAGTTGAACTCTTACCTTCATGTTTGTCCTGTAACACCAAGTCCAGGTATCAATAGCTCTTTTGGTTCTAGCCTCAGAAAAGGCAATACCTCAAGAAACTGGAATAAAGAGTATCATCTGCTGTGATGAAGCAAGAAAAGTAAAGAACACAACAGAACAGAGCAACTCACACGTGCAAATAGATTTTTAAAAGCCTAACATCTTGCTTCTGAATTTTATTAAATATTTGTTCAAAAATATTCTAAGGGAAATTGCTCAAAACTAAGCTTTAAAATAAGTTCCTGTGGTAGGTGATAAGTAGTCACAAATTTGGACCATGGTGTTTTTGCATTCTTAATTAGTTTTCTTCTGAAGTGAGAGCTCAAGGTTTTAAAGACTGACCTACTATCCAAAATAATATCTTGTGAGTTAATAGCCTTGCTTCTTCCCAATGCAAGTTTTTAATATCACATTTAATTCACTATAATTATGCTTGAATAGAGGAACTGATCTGAATACACAGTGAAGCCTAGTTTACTTACCTACCTTGGGTAGAGTATGGGGGGCTAGTATTTACATACATAAACAGAAAGCAAAAGGCATGTTATGGAAAAAACCTGCTACTAAGGAGATAATACCCAATTCTCAGCATAACAAATCAAATGCATGTATTTTCTGTCAGGAAGAGGGAAAATATATTTTTCAATGTTGTATTTCCTCTGCTGTTTGAGGGCATTTTTTTTTTCTTTCCCTAATTTCTGTTTTTTATTTCAGATCTTTATTTTGGTCTGAGCCCTTTTTTCAAACTCTTAAAACATCACTCACTCTATTTTTTGAATCTGTGTGGGATTCTCTCCCATTCCCCTTGACAACAATGCGTTTTGTTTCAACTGAAGCAAACTGTTTTTCTGTTTCATGTGTTCCCTGTTTACCAGGGTATCTAATCACAGCAGTTATCATCGCTGCTCATTCCAAGCCCTGTTTTGTCAGACTGTGCCCTGAGCCCTCTTTTCCTGACAAGAAAATGGCCTCATTTAAAACCATCACATCCCTGCCAAAATTTCCTGCACTGTATCAACTTCACTCTATTTTCTGTTAATTTCTGCCCATTACAAACTCACATCAGTCATAGGTGACACTTCATTTGTATCCAAATCCTGAGCGGTGTGAGCAAGCACTGATTTGATGTAAGTTCTTAGTAAATAGCCCATATTAAATGGAGAGGTCACATTAAACAGACAAGAACAAGGCCACCAGAACTTAAGACTATAATTAGATTTGTAAAGTGTATTGTATATATAAGTATGAAATTCTGTAAGATGTGGTCTAATCCTTTATTATTTATGTTTTCCAACTAATAAGGGAAGATGGAGAATTAGTATATGAAGTATGTTAAAATAGAATGGAAACAGTATTTTGATTCAGGTATTACATAGTAAGGTATTGTATATTCCAAAAAGCAATGGGATATATTTCAGGAGAGAAACTAGCAAGAATTCTAAGTTTAGATAGATTGATTTCAGCTTATGTAGCAACCCGGTTTGATCTAATTGTCTTGTTATTGCTCTGAACATTCATTCCTGAATTATGCAGAGAATTTGGGTTATGTGATTTAGTGTTGGATTAAAAAAATGTCACAGCTTAACTTTCTTTAAAATAGTATAGAACTTTGTTCACAGTCAACGAAGTTCATTATTTTTTTGTTCAAAGCCCAGCTGCAGGCCTGGAGCATTTCTCATAAATATCAGGAAGTACCCGAAGCCACAGTCAGGATTAAAGAGTTGATCTGAACCTTAGATCTCAGCTTTAAAGCTGTAATGTACAGTGAATTTGGTTTCATGGTAAAGGAAATGGTAATTGCTGAAGTATGTTTTCTTAAGTTGCAAAATCGTTTTTGAAATGTTTCCACTGAAACCTCTGTCAGCGCTGTGCATGAGAATGGATGGCCTTGCAGCACAGTATTTCTGTGCGACAGCACTGAGATTGTGCACTGCTCCTTTGTGCACACTATCAGGTCCACAGTCACAAGCTAGAGTGCTATCCAAGCAAGTGAATTAACAACTCTAGTACACTATTTTAAGAACTGCTTCTGAAAGATAGGTTGAGATCTTAGTTATCTGGCATAGCACTGTCATGAGAAGCAATAACACAAATGCACAACTGACATCCGTAGTTACAGAAGTGCAGAGCAAATTCCTCAATATAGTAGTAGTAAAGTGTTAGAAAAAGCACTTTGCTCCTGGCTCACTACTCACTGCGTCTGGTCTGCAGGGATGAAAGGAGTGGAAGAGCACAACTAAGTTACAAACACGTTTCTACATGTCTCCTGCACCTGGGTAGCTGCATCAACCAAACCACACACCCTGTCTTCTGTTTCCATAGCAGTTTATTTAATCAGAATATTTCATTGCATAAAGGCAACTGTCTTTATTGAATTGACAAGGAAAATAAAATATGAACCTTTGGTGCTCCCTGACCTTTTTCAAAGGATGTTGCATTTAAACATGTACTCCTTTCCACAAGTGGCAGCATTTACTCACATTCTATGGCTTCATTCATAAGTGATCCACATAAAATATAATTCTTAAGACTGACTGCTGCACTCTTGAGAACTTGACTTTCTTGTGTACTTCATAAAGCAGGCATGGCAGGTATACTTCAGATAGCTCTTACACAAATAGGAAGCATGGACAGAAGTATTATCTGCAGTCTACATAATCAAAGACACATGCCTGTTTTTACATTTTCAGTGAATCTATCATAAGCTACCTATAAAGGCAATAGATTTTAGTTAGGGTGCTTGTGAATTCAATGTTGTGATATCAAAACCCACACCCAGCTCTGTGGCATTCCATATAGATGGATGCCTTAAGATCCTGTTCAGCAGTTGTAGACTTCCTTCAGAGATTCATAGCTTTTAGAAACTGCTAGATCATGTCAAAGCCATTAGTAAGAGTCTTATCTTTTCCTCCTATGTCTGATTGTCAAGACCCAAAGTCACTTTTGTAGTCTTATATTGCACCTTCTCTACAACAACATGAATATTTCAATGGTGTCTTAGCATTCAACTTCACTCCAGATGCAGTCTAGTAAGTACCTTGAAATTAAATGCATTGCTGCATAGTTAAGGATGTCATTTTAAATTATTGAACAGCAAAATAATGAAGGCTTGATCTCAATTTTAAACCTTTTCCTTAAATCTTTTTCTAGCATCTCTCATTTAGAATTAATCAATCACAATGATTTGATATATAATACAGTAAGTTAAAATTAATAGGCCTCAATCTCTACTGTTACATATTTAAAGGGAGCACATTTGTCACTACGGAAAGATATTCCTCCTACATGTAAAATGATTTAAAACAAGCAGCACAGAATAAAGTGATGCAAAGATTGCATGAGAGAGAAAACCAAGTGCATTGTTTCATTATGAAATGTTTCAGCCTAGACCTTCCTCTCAGGGCAGAGGAGTGAGACAATGTGCTAAACCAGAGCTATTAAGGAATTGGGAGCACAAGGTATATAAACATGTTAACAGAGGCTGCTCTGGTGTGATGATCCCTCTGCAGCAATGGCATCTGATTTCCATGGTAGTGGTTGTGTTGGGAAGGTGGTGGTGATTAGGAGAATGAGAAACAATTAAAATGGCTTTTTTTTTAGGTACTTCCTAAGTATGGCTGTAACCTCAGATACCAAAGATGCATTTCAGTTCAGAGTCTGAATATATTTCTTACTGCTTACTGTAACACTAGTTTGGTTTTCATATTAGCTCGGTCTTTCATTTATGTGTTTGAATTACTGACACAGATGCCAATAACAGGGGAATTCACAAGAGTTATTATCAAGACTCTGACGGTAATCAGCTCTCACAAGTGAATTAATTTTGGTGTAGATAGTATGAGCAACTGTTTTTAAATAGCCCTACCTTAGCAGCTGGATCATCTCAGTAACCAGTAGCAAGCAGGGCTTTGTCTAGTGGGAAAGTGGCAGGTTTCTGCAGAGCTCCTAATTTATTCTAAGCACTCCAGAAATAAACACATGGATTTTAATTACCTAAATCACTTAAGTGACAAACTTTCCACTGAGGTACATGGAGGAACTGTGTGCTTATGGCGTACAATATAGAACTTGAATACCAAACTTGAATACTGGAATCTCCTGCTTAGGTGGTGCCTATTCTTGAGAGTGTCTAATTTCATATGCACTTAACTTTTGGATTCTCAATTTCCTCAAGCACTCCTAGTTACTGTTTTGTACTTTCCCAGCATAAAATTGTCTTGACAAAACTGATTCTGAACAGTGACTGATCCTGAAGGAGCAGCTTAGGAGAAAGCAGGTCTCCACAAGCCAGGAGCATATAGTTTGTGGATTACATCCATGACAGTACAGGCAAGATATCGAAAGGCCCATAAGAGAGACAGTAACCAGGAATGAGCAGCAGTCACAGTCACAATATTTTGCCTTCTGAAAAACTAATTTCTGTGTGCTCTCAAATTCAGCCTAAGCAAAGGATATGCCGGCTACATGGGCTTATTCCCATAGGGGCAGCCCGACTTTAGCTATTCTTCATCTTTCAAGCAAGTGCCTGATTTGCATGAATTACCTATGAACTGATTGCACAGTGACATTTCAGTCAAGAAATGAGGAAACAAGAGAGAAGAGGTACCATAAGCATCAGCTCTGCCTTTGAAAAATCTACATGACTTGTATGATCAAAAAGGATGGACATCACTATTTGAAGACAAGAGCTAGAGGGCATTCAATTGAGAGGGGGTTCAAGTGGAATCTAAGTGGATGTCGTGGTTTAAACCCAGCCACGCAGCTTCTTCACTCACTCAACCCCCCTTTCTTGCCCTCCCCTGCTTCCAGAGGGATGGGGGGAGAATCAAAAGAATGCACAACTCCCACAGGTTGAGATAAGAACAGTTCAGTAACTAAGGTATAACACAAATCACTACTGCTACCACCAATAATAATAACAATAAAGGAAATAACAAGGGAAAAGAATACAGCATCTCACCAACCACTGACAGATAACTCATGACACCCCACCAATCACCAACCGAATCCCTCCTCCAGCACCTCAGAGAGCACAGGCCCTTCCGGATAACTCCCAGTTACATCCTGGGCATGACGGGCTGTGTTATGGAATACCTNTATAACACACTACTGCTACCACCAATAATAATAACAATAAAGGAAATAACAAGGGAAAAGAATACAGCATCTCACCAACCACTGACAGATAACTCATGACACCCCACCAATCACCAACCGAATCCCTCCTCCAGCACCTCAGAGAGCACAGGCCCTTCCGGATAACTCCCAGTTACATCCTGGGCATGACGGGCTGTGTTATGGAATACCTCTTTGGCTAGGTTGGGTCAGGTGTCCTGTCCCTGCTTCCTCCCAGCCTCCCCTCCACCCTGGCAGAGCATGAGACTCACAAAGTCCTTGGTTAGAGTAAAACATTCAAGCGGTAACTAAAAACATCCCTGCTATCAGTTTTGTTCCCAAGTNCTCCACCCTGGCAGAGCATGAGACTCACAAAGTCCTTGGTTAGAGTAAAACATTCAAGCGGTAACTAAAAACATCCCTGCTATCAGTTTTGTTCCCAAGTTGAGTCAAAACACAGCTGCACCAGCTACTAAGAAGGCGAAAAATTGACTGCTATTGCTGAACACAGGACAGTGGATGACAGTACACTCTTGAAGCCCTGAACAAGGCCAGGAAATAATTTTTGAGAGTGGTAGACAACAGGACTGTAGCCTCCTCTATGGCATGTGCTCCTGCACGTGCTTCAGATGATGTGATGCAGGAACTACTGCTCCTCTGCAGAGCTTTCCAAGTCTGCATCCATCTATAAATGCAAAGAAGGGGACAGAGGGAAGCAGTCCAGCATGCAGATGTTAGGCTGGCTATTTGGGACTCTCCCTGTGCAGGGGAACTCTGGCCAAAAGCCAGGCATATTTATTACCTTGTGAACCTGTTTTTTAAACTCAGTGCAAAGTTTGCAATACTTTGTTAGTTTCTACTTCACTCCTTAAAGTGGGTCCTTTCAGAGACAGAAAAATTATATGGTGTCCAAATCTGCAGGAGCATCTCTGAGGTGATCTGGGCATTGAGACTGTACATCAGCAACCCCTGTAGGGCATTGGGATTACACAAATCTCTGCCCGCCAGTGCGCACGGAGAACACTGGCAGTGTTTTGCTATGTGTTATGTACACACAGACAGGCAATAGTCGGCTCCCTGAAATGCAGGTCAGAAATGCCCACTACATTCAGACTTCTGTCAAGGGAAACAAAACCCCATCCAGAACACAGAAAGATTTTTTGAAAACAGATTCCCTTTCACAGTTGCTTTGTTTTGTTTTTTTTTCTCTCTCAAATATACAGTAACTCCTGCCTGACACTGTGCTGTGGAAGGAAGACTGGCAGATGCTTTAAAAACACAGTGAAATCTTCCAGCCTCCCAGTAAGATAAAAAGCCCCAGCTTCCAGCCCTTAGAAGTCATTAAGTGCAGTTTTAAAGATTTATTTTTTTTTTTTTAGAAGAACGTAAATTTTTCCTAAATGTCAAGTTTTTAATGGTTTCCACCAAATTCAGGTTTATGGTCTTCCAAAGAGAACGTGTGGTTGTACAGAGCAAAAATCACAAATCAGTCCTAATACCAAACCAGAAAAATCTCTGAGCCATTGCAGTTTTTCTGTACTGCTAGTAGCAAGCAGGAAGGTAAAGGGTAGAACAGTGGTGCTAGAAGATTGATCAGCATTAATCTGAAATGAGCTACAAAATGAATTCTTAAGATCTGTCAGTTGTGATTAATGAAGGAAAATTCATGCTAAATTCTACTTCCTATCGTTTTATATATCCCTGGCCTGACCAATGAATCTCATTTCATTGATTTCATCTCATAGAGTGCATTTGCCCCTATTTCAGCCAAAGACACTAGTGACACTAGTCTTAACTAATGGCCTTGTGACAGCTCCCTGATCAAAATCAGGTTTTTGCACTAATTTTTTAGCCTGGTGTTTCCTTATTTCTGTGTGACTCACTTCTCTGAGAGACTCTACAAATAGAAGTTATTTTAAGCAAAGGAAGGATGACTTTTTTGTACAGGAAGGATGCTTTCCCTGAAAGATGATCAATCTTGCCTTGGAGCCATCAGCAATAGCCTTCAAGGAAAACAATCATGTTTATTAGCTGGTCTCCAACTGCTGTTGTTGCATTCAAGACTTCCATACTGCAAATTTGCATTACTCAGACTGTGCTGTTATTTCATCATTATTATTACTAACCTTTTAATTTCCATAGATTTTCATCTTTAAGTGTTTTAATTAACCAAACATAATGGGCCCCATTTTCAAGAAAGGAAAAATGGATGACCCAGGGAATTACAGACCAGTCAGTCTCACCTC
>NDXB01000820.1:0-18371 GCA_002631895.1 Agapornis roseicollis
TATACATACAAAACCTCACATGTATCTGTGCAATGATGGTCACAATTAACATTAGTAACTGTTTCACTCCATAGGTTTAGTCCTTTTCCTCTGGGTAATTATGATCTCTCTTCCTCTCCCCAGCACTCATTTCAGGTCCTCATGGGCAATGTGCACTCAGCTGATTTCACATTTATCTCAGTTCTAGTTGTTTGACACATTTCAAGCAAGCTCTGCTGAAAAAGCAACACAAAGCCAAAAACTCCTGCTCATTAATAACATTCACATCACCCCCTTCTTGGCTTCTTTAACATGCTGCTTTTATTTGGTCTAATTGCAACTCTCAGCATGATTAATCACAACATTTTTGTGGGGAGCTGGGGAATTTGATATCCCTGTCCTCATATGGATCTGATCACGTTCATGCTGAGAGTCCAGGCATGCTTCCTGCGATCTTAATGTAAAAGCTTAGTGTCAAATGATCCTTCTTGTCTAGTACAAACTAATTGCTAGTGCTGCTATATTCACCTATGTCCCAAACATGGACTGAAGATTGAAGCTTGTTCATGTGATTCCACCCTGAGAGATAAATCTTACCTCTTACAAAAGTCTGCATTCTTGTACATAGGCTCTCCTTTACTAAATTTCACCTCTGGACCTAGACCATTTACCAGGTAGAATCATGCAGGTTGGAAAAGACCTTTAAAATCATCAAGTTCAACTGTAAGATCATCGAGCCCAACTGTAAAAGGTTAGCAGGGATGTTGGAAGTTTGAAGAACTAAAATTATACCCAGGAATACCCTCAATCCAAGGAGCCAAAACTCTCTGTGAGAAACTGCAGATGGTAACAAGCGCTATGGAAAGCAAGCTCAGAATGAATCTGTGGTAAGTTTTCACATGGAGAAAGATAAGCATCAAAGAAACCTCTTCAAACCGAAGCTTGATTACAGCTTAAAAACAAAAAAAAAATCATTTTGCAGTGCTACTGCTGAAAAGTTCTTAAATCAGTGATCTTGAATAGCCTCTTTCTCTCACAGAAGGTAGTGCAAACCTCCCATTGATTCTAAAGAAACACAAAGAGCATCAGTGTACACTTCTGAAGCATCATCTGGAGGTCATACTTTAATATTTAAAGACAACACAACCTTGCTTCCCACTGTAGTGGTAAGAGCGGTGTGAGTGCAGTTAGCTTCTCCAGCCCAGACTGAATCTTTCCCAGTTAACTGGTGATGTCTTACCCACTTTTTACCTGCCAAGGCTCCCCTTCCTCCCTCCTAAAACAGGTAGAGAAAGGGCCCAGGTTGTTTCCCAGGGGTGGATGTTCCTCCCCCATTTACTCCCCCACAAGGCAGACTGTCAGACCAGAATAAAACCACAGGGACACCACCAAGCATCTCCCACTCACTGCTCTCCCAGGCTGCATATTCTCCACATCATTTGCTTTACAAAGCCCTTTAATTAAACGGTAAAGGCCCACTGATTATCACCTACTCAGAAAACACCATTTGAAATAAGGGAATTAACTGCAGGCTCCTACTCCATTCACCCGGAGTTTCATCTTTTTCCTGATGATCTCCTACAAGTGCTATTCCCCTTTTGGTGCTTCACCAGATGTTACCACTTCTACACTGAAAGGCTGAGAAAGCAAAGAGCTAAACACGGAATTCAGCATGGTGTATAAAGGGGGCTGGGGCCTTTTGGCAGGAGGCAGAAGATGAAATCAGATTGGGTACCCCACATTGCTATGCCAGCGGCTGCATGTGTGGATGGGTGACTGGTGCAACATAGGTAGGGAGCTGTGATGCTGGCCACTGCTTCTCCTCACAACAGTGACACTGTTGTGGCACATGAGGAGCTGCAGCCAGCATGAAATCTGCTTTTGACACCAATACCAGTGCTGCAGAGACAGGCACTGTGCAGGAAGCAGTCCCACATTCCCATGCAAGCATGTATGAAGCTGGCTGGGTACCCGCTTGCTATAGATCACCCCTGCTCCAGTGAGCAATAGCTGATGGAGTGATACCCACACAACTGCACCATTAGAAGGTGACAAGTATGCAATAATGGGATGTGATGTTCCTAAAATCCTCCACCTAAAATCTCTGGTTGTTTACTGGGAATTTCTCACATGCACATCTGCAACTCTTTGTAGCCCTGACAACAGGCTGCATGTGAAATGGTATCTCCAGGTTTAAGATACTCAGTAACAGGCCCCCAAAATAAGATGGAAATACAAGCTCTGTAAAGCCCTGCAGAGCACAGGATAACCCTGCCAAAACCAACACCTCACGATTTCTCACTTATCTCAGCTGGTCTCCACACCAATGCCTTTTCCAGGTGCCCAGCTCCCAGTCTCCCCTCACCAATGCTTGAGCAAGGTTTGACTGTAACAACAAATAGCCCTGAAAAAGCTTTGTTTTGTTTGTGGTTTTAAGTTATTTGAGAACAAAAGAGCCTCCTCTGCTCTATATTAAAAAACCAACAACCAAACCACAACTCTCTCCCATTCCCCCCCCAAAAACCCCATCTAAGTCACATTCTAAAATACTGTTAAATTGCATTTACACAGGTACATGCTGTCATGATCTTGACCATTACTTGGAGAAAGACAGAACCTGCACGAAAACCTGTATCACTTCTACTGAAATAAGTTCAGAATAACAACTAATAAGATAATCAACATTATCTTGCTACAAGGAATAAAAGGATCTGTAACTTTACCTCTCTAGCCTGTAATTTCTTACCTAACCATACCCTTTCTCCAAGTTCCCCATTTAGATCTGCCAGGTATAAGAGATGGCATGAGCCATCCCGTGTTGATATAAGGCAATCAGGACAGGTTAATGGACGTTTTTGTGCTCACATAGAGCAGTTGCAGATCAGTGTCTGCACAAGCTCATCTCAGCCATGCTGTCTCTATTATTCACGGTGCTAAACACACTTGCAGTGAAGACAGAATAAAATCAGCCAGTTCTGGGGCCTTTCTCCTGTTATATGTTATGCTATGCACTGTCAGAAAGTCTATCAAAGTACACATCTGAGCAGCCCATTTTGGCTTTTAATGTTGCTTAATATACACTTCTAAGGAGTATCTTCTGTTCAGACACAGCTAACTTGAGATCACAGCATGAACATTAAACACAGACAGCTTTGAAACACAGTGGTATGCACAGTGAAGCAGCAGAGCTCAGACCAGCATATGTCCCCATCCAGCTGGAGAGATCTGCCAAGCATGTCCCTTGTCAGCCACCTCTCTCTGTCCCCAAAGGACTCCTTCACCCTGCAAGAGGCAGGAAAATACTTGTAGGTGCACATCTTTGTTCCTGCTACACACATTACACCCCTTTCTGCTGATTTTTCTCCTCTCTAATCACTCAGCCAAGCACATTCTCAGGCAAGTTGTGCCTAGAAAGGAGTACAGAGGCAGCAGCAGAAGATACAGCCTTTATAGCACACCAAAGGCAAATTCAGTAACAGGGAAAGCACTAGATGTGCACTGCATGCTGCTCTTCATAAAACCAAAACATCTTCGTAAGAGAGATCAGGAACCATTCTTCCCTGGATAAACACTGGGCCAGAACAGATATAGATTACTGAAAGGATATCCTCATGGATGACAGCACACAACCATACACCAAATTTAGCCTTCTTTCCTTCAGCTCAGCATAACAAGAACCCAGACAAAGCAAAACACCCTACACATCCTTCCTCCCCACCAGCATCCAGCCCACGGGGCTTCTGGCAGAGTTTGGATTAAAAAGCGCATGAGCATCCCCCTTGTTTCTCATCAATAGAGCTACACACTTTGCTCAGGCTGATGCCAGCATCAGATATGGCTGCCTGCAAGCAGAAAGGATGCTCAGCAAGGGGAAAACTGTGAAGGTAGCAGAGTCCCCCTGGCCCTCTTGGCGCAGTCTGCATGGATGTTTCCATGTCATATCATCTCATATCACCTAACCTGGCACACTACAAGGAATTTTGCATTGTGTTGCTTACAGATAGAAGAAACTTCCAAGGTAAAAGGGTCGCTCACACCAAACTTCTCTGATTTTTATGCACTGAAACATTACTAAGCAGCAAAACCACAGGGAGTTCACACCAGTTTGGCTCAGCAATTTAGTTGGAGCCTTATGGGAGCTTGTATTGTTTGCTCCATCCTGGCATGTGTTCAGACCATTCATTCACTGCCCACGCTGCCAGGCCCTGACTCACCTCCCAAGTTCATCTCTTCCTGGTGAGTTCAAGAGTTGTTTCATCTTCCCAGAGGATTAGCACATCAAGCAGTCATCTCCATCCAGGATTCTAGTCTTATCAGTAGCCTGTTTCCTGAAAAAATGGGAAAGAACAGAAAAAAACCCACCCAAACAGATCAGCAAACTATGATCTGCTTGTTCTCTCTTCTCCTTAAAATATTAACTAGACATTGACGTATTGTAGCACTTGCTGCATGAAACATGCTTCTACCGGGGATAACCAGGACATTACAACGGGCTATGAATCAACTCAACTGCTGAGGTTTCAAGTCCTTTTGCTAGGCAAAAGTGAAATATGCTCCCTCACAACCAAGTGACCATTTCAGTATTTTTTCCAGTTATCTCCAGAACATTTATTAGATTAGGAGGTTTTATTTATGGACTCTGAAACTTTGCTGTTTCCCAGCAAAGAGGTTATTATCTGTTGAATGTTCCCTTTGTTCTTCTGGACATTTGCATTTATTTATTCTGATTCATTGCTGCACAGGAATGAGGCTCCAACCACTCATAGTTTTAAATACCCTCGCAACACATACAACTTTGACATTTAAAATGTCTTTCTTCTAACAGCCTCCCTAGAGCTAGAGTATCTCCATTCCCAGGTGAAACCCAAGCATCCCAGGATCAA
Organism: Agapornis roseicollis; assembly: GCA_002631895.1. Lineage (NCBI taxonomy): Eukaryota > Metazoa > Chordata > Aves > Psittaciformes > Psittacidae > Agapornis > Agapornis roseicollis. The sequence goes on from NDXB01000820.1 coordinate 4,863, forward strand.
ACCTGCTTACAACAGCTAACACTAAATTTTCACAGGACTCATGCAACCCTATGCAAGTGTGCTTCACAGTTTTGGACATTAATGAGAAAGTCAGAGTTTGTTACAACTGATTTAGTTGGTAACGCTTCATAGATAGGGATCATTTCTCCAGTGCCTTAATACTGGGATGTTATTTACCCTCCAAATAAGTCCAGCCCATTCAAAGCTGGCCTTGCTAGCAGGGAAATTTCACCTACATGTCTCCCTCTGCCCACTGGCAAGATGCATGCCTGCAAGTGATTTGAATTTAGGACCAAAAGCAGAAAATGTTTGTACTCAAGCCATCAAATTTGCATGCAAGTTTCAGATTAAATGATCTGTTTAACATTGATGAAACCAAAACCCAAGCTGCAGGCTAGGGATCTGAACCGTGCTGCAGTACCAGGGCCTGAGAAACAGAGCCCACTGTGCTTCTGCCAGAAACAAAATGAGCATGAAGCAAGTTTCCAATGGAAACCAGGCATGAAGACTGCCTCCACCCCAAAATACTGGATTCAGCTTTGGCTGGACTCAGATGAATGTGTAATGTTACTCTGAGCATCAGTCACCAATCCCACAGTGCTCAGGAACAGCTTTCCTTTTAACAGGGGTGATGGGTGCATGTACATGCCTGTGGTTTTGGTCCAGGCTTTCTTAGGTGCTGCATGTACTGCATATTTTAAATCATATGGATATTTTTAATGCCTCTCAATTAAAAAATATCTGGAGCCAAATAATGCATGAGCAAAGGCGTCATATACAACATGGGATTTGCAAGTTTGATGGAACTTGGGTATAAACTCTGGGGACCTTTGAAATTGAATTTGGTTTAATTGATTAATGCAAGCAATGGATTTGGAGTGGCCCTGTAGAACAATTGGAAACTCAATGTATCCGGCTGGTTTTGAGGTGGGCTTTTTCCCCCAAGCACAACTGCTTGTGGTTCAACAGATGGCGAAGCATCGGCCCATTTCAGACTGAGCACAGGGAGAATCTTCTCAATGGACATTTTAAGTTTGCCACAGTGTTGGTGTCTGAACAGAAACCACAGTTACTTTAATTTCTGTGCTAACAGCACAAAGCATCACTCAACTGCATGAGGAACTGCCAGCAATGCCACCAGTACCACCGTGACACAGAGCTAACCATGAGCAATTGGGACACTAAGGGAGCAGAGTATTCAGCAGAGGCATATTAAACCTTAGGACGTGGTAGCCATCATCCTATTTCACAGACAAACACATCTCCTGCTTTTCAGGCTTTCTCCAAGAGCTCTTCCTATCTCCACCAGCACATACAAGGCATCCACTTCAAACAAAGTCATCTTTAGCTGTGATGATATCATCTCTGCCTTTGTCAAATACAAATTCTGCTTTTGAAGACAGCAAAGAAGGAAAACATGAAGATACCATGCTGGCTGACACTCTACAACCACCCTTTTTTCCCTAGCTTATTTCACTTATGTAAAGAGCCACAGGCAAGACATCTCTGAAACCAGACACAAGAACATGCTGCATCCCCTCAAAATCAGTAGCAAGTTTTTGTTCAGGCAGCAGCAAGTTTTTAATCTGTGCAAAACCTGAAGCCGGGGGCTGGGGACCACTTCTTGCACTAACAACCATGAGGGTTGTTGGACAAAACCTTGCATGGCATGGTTTAGTGTGAGGTGTCCTTGTCTATGGCAGGGTGGTTGGAACTTGATGATCTTAAGGTCCTTCTTCTATGGTCTGCTGAGAAGCCTTAGCTTCTGGTTGTGGCTTTGGGATGGGTGCACAGCCCACAAGTCAAGTCAGGAAAGCACTGCTGGTCCTTAAGCATCTCCTGGGCAGGGACTTCACAACCATCTTTCTGACAAAACCATACAACAGACATAATAACCCCTCACTTGAAAAAGAAGGGGGAAAAAGCCTCAGTACAAACACAGAGGATCTGCTCTTGAACCCATTTAACAGAAGAGTAGCTTTCACAACATAAATAACATGACTTTAGACAGAGCTGCGTACAGAAGGATGGGACTGAGGTTGCCAGAGATGCAGGTGGTGAGGAGAGTGCCTGCAAATGAGCTGATCTCCATGTTCAACGTCTCTCCAATCATTTTCATATTAGCATATCTCTAAGTGCATATAATTTTCACATCAAAGAGTATTTTTTAGGTATTTACAAGGAAAAAAAGGAAGAAAAAAATCCTCAGATTGAACTAGAGAATAATTTCTTTTCTGAAGTCTTTCAAGCAGCTCCTCTCTATGGCATGACAGAAAAATTACAGAGGAGACAAGCGTTTAGAAAACTCTTCCCTGGAATTCAGATTATTCTTCAAGTATACAGTAAAAAAAGGTTCAGTCAAATTGCAGCAGAACATATAAAGGAAGCCCTGGTAGCACCATCCACCCAGAATCTTAACCGAGGAGCAACCTGCATCCTCTGCTTCTGGCTTAGGGGCTGAAGTCATCAGCCTTTAGGAGCTTGTGGTGGGAAGGGAAAACTTCTTCTCTCCCACTCTTCCTTCCTGGTTAGGGTGGCAAAGAACAGCTGTGAGCATCTCTCCCTATTTTCCTCTACACTGCTCATCCTCTGCTCTGCTTTCTACAAAGCCCTTTTGTTCCCCTGGGCCTGGACCAGAGCAGCAGGGATAAGTGCCAGGCACTTCTCTACAGCCCTAACCAGGTCCTTGCAGGGGCCTATTTATTCCCTCCTGCCTCTTGAAGCAGCTCATGAGGCCAGCCTTTGGTGCTCTGTTCCAACAATCTCAGGAACTGGGCTTAGGCAGGAGCTCTCCTTTAATGAGATTTTATTAAAAGACTGTATTACAAATAGCCACTTAAGCAAGTGAACCTTTGGATCCTTTAGTCCATGATGTCAGTACTGTGGCTAGAGGTTTCTTGAGAGTATTAAACCTGATGCTAATATAGGGCTGTTCTATATGACAGCTATAAAACTGCTTAAGCATACCAGGCAGGAGGCCAGCAGGGCTTTTTGTTGCCTATCAGGGCTTGGCTAAAGGTCTCCTGCAACAAGACAGGAGGAAGGAGGGTGCTAGGTGGGATTCAGCTCTCCCTCACCTCCCTTGCAAGGCTGGAAAATCCCTTGAGATTGGAAAAATCCACATAGCAAAAGCTACACAGCAAAGACTTATCTGTACCTATGTCTCATTTGCTTGGTTAAATTATCCACCTCTGCACCCAGCATGTGGGGCTCCATCTGGAGCAAGGAGGCCCCCAAAGCAGCACTGCATCACCACCCATAAGTGATAACCCACACCACCTCTCCCCCCGCATCCCAACTTGCTGCCATAAGCAGTGGCTATAGGAATACCCAGCATTTATCCTAAGCCCAGTGAGCTTGTTCAAGCATCCAGTAGCACCATTTAGACAAGTCTGGCTTTTATCTCTGCCCTCCCCTGCTCTTAGGGAGCAGGTTTGCCAGCCTTCCTTCTCCACACATGCATCCCCACGGCTATACGCGTCCACCAGCAGTTGCCTGCCCGCAGCAAACCCTCTTGTTTGCAAATCACACCCAAGATACACAAGGAATGCCAACAATGTTTGCCAACAGTAACTGATATTAAAACTAATAGTAGAACTGGTTTGACCCACCTGTCAGCTGGGGAATGATAAGCAGAGGGCATAATAGCACGCATTAATCACGTCCTAATCTGCAGTTTTCCACCAATAGGTGGCACCAGCAATTTTTGGATACGCTACAACATGGTACGTCTATTCCCTTGCCACAAGGCATCCAGCCCAGAAGATGGATGGACCATCTATTGCAATAGCAGCATTCAGCCCCTCACTTTTCTGTTTGAGCTAGGGAAAGGTTAAAACTTCTGTAAAGCAATTTTTCCTGCCCCAAATAAACTTATTTTCAGGAATGAACCTAACCTGAGTAAGCCTTTCAGGGAACATGGCTCTGGAAGCTATATGCAAATAGATCAAAGAATTTGTTTAAGATGGAAGCACACACTGAGCCTCCAAGAAGGCAAACAGCAAGCATACAGTTTAACACAGCAAAAACCAAAGCTTCTTATAACCAAGTCTGGCCACTCATGTGAAAACATCTATGTTACAGTCTAACACAATTTCAGCACGTGTCATATAAATATATTACCTTGATTAGTGGATCCTAGAGGAGAAAACACCAAACCACACATGTGCCCAAGATACACATGTTCGATCCCCATGCACACAATAAAGGAAAACAACCCATTCTAGATCAAACTGAGCCTGCGGCCAGCACAGCTCCACAAAGAAAACCCCTCAGAACCAAGATGAAGCTGGAAACAGCCCAACAAGCAAACTCCCATCAGCCATCCCAAGCCCAGTACAGGTGCATGGCATCTAACAGCCTCAGCTTACAACCCCACACAGCTGAATTCAGCCTGTATAAATTATTAAAGAGTCTGCAGAACATTACACAGTTCATGTAGTTAATGATTATAGTTCAGTGTCTAGGTCAGATATAATTAGATGTTACATTAAAATAGCTTCACAGAGCCATTTATTCTGATTTAATTACTTAAAATGATAATATAATGAGCACTGCTTTCAAAGAAAAAAGAAATCTTTTAATGAGCTCATTTTAAGTTAATATAAGGCAAATTAATCATTTAACAAAATGCAGTAAAAGACAAGTTCATATTTTAAAGTATGTTTTGCCTGTGTCAAGGAGGTTAGTTTATTGTCATGGTAGGAGATACACAAATGGGTGGCTCTTGAAACAACGCCACATCTGAAATACTGCACATCTGGAACATCTTTAAGCCATGTTTTCTTCCTTCCCCAGATATACCTGTTACATGGAAGCCCTTTGAAATATAACCTGGGCTGCAGATTTATGACTACCAAACTGTGTCTTTATTCCAATGTGAAACAGAGCAATAGCCGTGCAAAGCAGTTACTCCAAGTAGGTGAGCTTGTCAAGAAGGGTTAATTGTGGGTTGCTTCATTAATCATTCATTTGCTGGCTCACAAAATTAGCTTTCATTTGTTTGTTTGCTCAAGAAGTGATAAACCCATTCCCTCGATAGCTCATCTGTTTTCTTCCCTTTGCATTGTTTTAGAGATTTTAATCCTTTCCAATTTTTGTAATCAGTCATTTCGGTCTTTTAGCAGGAACATTTCCAAGCAAGTGGCAATTATTGGAGTGAAAGCAAGAAACTCTCTGCAGGGAAGGCAGCAGGCTCTGGTTCATAACCCTGCCAGGAACCACATCCCTCTTCTTGCTGCCACACATGGCAGCTTATGCAGGAACCAAGCATAGGTGTCCCCTCTTCAGAGCCAGAGATACCCCATTTCTATTGCAGACAGGACTCCCTGCACTTGCACAGGCATTTGAATAAACATCTATATTGTGTTGAAAAGCAGGTCAAGACATACTGAGAAGTTTGCAGGTCATCTCTCAGCCACCACTGCTTATCCTTTTCTATCCTAACCTGAAACCCCAGCCTCACTAAGCAAGGAGTGAAAAGCCTAGAGGTATTTGTGGAGGAGGTAAAGGAGGATCCTACTCCCAACCCTGTATTTTTTCCCTCTGCATAAAAGATAAATCAAAACCAACAACACAAACCTCTCTCAATAAGATGTTTGCAAACATTTCCATGCAAAACACACAGTCTTCCAGCTCAGGCCTCACTTGGATACCCTGATGAGAGAGTAGAGACTGACTGTCAAACAGCAACTGCACTACTGCCCCTAGGAATATAAATAATCTGGGGCTACATGTTTCTTTCTTAATGTATCATCTCTGTTCCCAATTAGGTAAAGCCAATGGCTTTCAGCTGCTGTGCTTCCTCAGCAGCAGAGACAGGAGCAGGAGTTTGGTGCTATGACAGCACTGTGGGTGCCACCTCTCTCACAGGTGGTACAGGCAGCCTTTGGGTGCACCCACCCACCAACTCTCACCCCATCCCTCCCAGTCACCAGGGCTTGGGTAGAGCAGTACCAAGACAAGTAGGATGTGCGCAGCCAAATGTAACCTCAAACGCCACTCGCTGCTGCTTCCCCTTCCCTAGTCCGAAACATGGATTTCGAAGAAAAACACAACATCTCTGAGCCACAGGGCCCCAGCGTGAGTCTCGTGTCACACAGCCATTAATAAGGCTTTGCAGACAAATCTGCCTGCAGTGGTAATAGGCTTAAACAATTAAAAAGTATAAAAAAAGTCCTGTGATGGAGTATTTTTCCTCTCTATTCATTGTAACGATTTTCTAGATGCAGCTCATTTTATAGAACGCAGGCAGCAGTGTTCCAGAGCTAATCAGGCCACATGTTTTCACGGTTTGAATAGAAAACTAATTACAAAGAAATGAAAAATGGAAAAGGAAAGAAGGAAAGAAGGTTTGCAAGGAGGACTGGGAGGTTTTGGTCGCAGAGGAGTGGTGAAGGAATCCTTCAGGAATGTATACATTCACTCTGCTCGGCTCTGCGTTTTGTTTTCAGAATTGTTTCTGGCAGAAACCTAAAGAAAAATATGAACCAGATGTACAAGGAAATAGTTTCTTCATCAGAAAGAGAAGAATAGCTCTCTGTCTGCCAAGAGGTTTTTAGCCTTTACGTTTTACCAAGGTGATGTTAAAAATACCCTTCAGTGATGGCTTCTCCTTCAGCAGTGCCAGGGGCAACCTGGCTATGGGGAGAGCATCTCTGGGCATGGGGATGCCCGACGAGAGCAACTGCCCATGGAGGAGGTCTGCAGACCTCAGGTGCCTTGAGGTCTGGAGCGCGCAGTGGCAGGCCCTGTTATGCAATCGCAGTGTGTCTGGCTGCAGAGACCCCATGGTCCCAGTGCTGCTGAGCTGGTGCTGACGGGCAGGCAGCCAGCGCGTCGGGCAGGTACCTGGCAGGCAGCTGCAGTGGTTGCATTAGGGTTTTTCCAACCACTCCCAATGATTTAACGTGCTGGGGGCTCAATCCTGAGCCGTGGCCTCACGGTGCTGGGTGCTGCACAGAGACCACAGCTCTCCTGGAAGCTGGTTTAAGGATTGACCAGCTGGGGAGACCCTGAGGGTCCAGCAGGCAGAGGGATCCCCAGCCCAGTGCTGCCCACAGATGCAGTGATGAGTCTGCCGTGGAGAGGGCAGGTAGCTTGGCATGGAGCTACAGCAAGATCTCCCCTGCTTGGGGCAGCCTGGAGGGAAGAGAGGGTTGGAAAGTCTCATGTGAGAGCACCCTTTGGCAGAAGGGAGGTGGGAATCACCCAGGAACACCCTGTCTGCTCCTCTGCAGGAGGGGTGAGTGTTTAACTGCTTTCTCTTTCATTGCCCCCTCTCCTTCATTTGCCACAAGAAGCAAATCCCCTCCAGCAAGAGGGCACTGCTCCTTTCTGGTCCAGGGATGCTGACACTGCCTGTGCTGGCATCAGGCAGGGTGATGGCTGCTCTTTCAGCCCTGCTCTGGGCCTGAATCACCCCACACCACTGGGATGATTCGCCAGTGCCCATGCCCACCTCATTAGGCACTCGCACTAGGCAGGGTGAAAACACAAACAGCATCTCTGCTGATAGAGATCTCCCCCTGCCTGTGCTGGAACACATAAGAAAGGTCCCAGGAGCGGATCAGCAGCTAAAGCACAGCGTCTTCATGGAGCAGTGAGGAGGGGAGGAACTGAAGACCAAATGGTGGGGAGAAGACATAAAACCGAATTCCTCTCTCTAATCCAAAATACTGACTTCTGATGAACTAGCCACAGGCAAGAGGGAAGGTGTTGAAGTGCCTCCGTGCCTCATCCTGGGGCTGGGGCTGTGCCTGAAGTCCAGCTCCCCTCCTGGGCTGTGTGCTCTGTGTCCCATTGGGAGAAAGGGGTCCCACCACCCCAGGTGACCTGCATGAAAACACCCCTTGGTCCCACACTGTCACCTGTGTGTGCTTCACGGGTGCAGCTGCCTCTCCAGCCTGTCAGAGCCCCTGCAAGCATCCCCAGTGCTTCCAGCAAGGTCAGCAGCTTGGGAAGAGAGTTCAAGTGGAAGTTAATGAGGACAGGAAGAGGGCAAGAGCAAGCAACCAGGGAACTTTAATCTCATTAAATGCACCTCAAGGCTTAATTTTGCTAAGAGGAGTCTTTTTCTTCCCTTTAGCCTTGCTCCAGCCTCCCTGCACCAGGAACAGACTTCAAGGGGGCTTGTCTCTGCTTCAGACAGGTCAGAAACCTCTTTAATCCCTGGGTTTGAAAAGGGAAAATGAAAGATGTTATGAGCTGATTTTCACCTGATTTACCTGATTTACAGGGAACCACATCAGCCCCAATGAATAGGCTTTGTGACGAGGCTCTCCAGCGGCAGTAGCAGGCAGTGGGTCTTCCCTAGATGTTTGTTGTCCAGAGTGGATGAATTTCTGTCTCTCAACAGCTTTTAATTCCAAGAAAAAAGTTTCCCAAGGTTTCACAATTAAAGCTAAGGAAACCCAAGGCCTTACTACAGTAGTGTTACTGGATCTTTGTTTTCTGGCCAGCTCTACTTAAAGACAAACAAATGCCACAATCTCTGAAGCTGGCTCAGTGAATTGGCTTAGTCCTCATAGGCACTAGCTAATACAAAACCCAAGAAGTTCAGTTTTCTGCACTGCAAAACGACAGCTTCATCTGTTTGAAAGCCAGCAGCATCAGCTTCCCAGGTCTGTCACAATCCCCCATAAATCTAAAAAGCTCAGTTTTATTTCACGAAGTGTCTGAAGCAGCCGAGATTTCACATGGGACACCCAGAAGAGAAGTTTAACAGCGCACGTTTCATGGTGATTGGCAAATTATCAGGTCATTGCTCCAACTTCCACAGACATCATCAGCCAACAGCAATAAAAATACAGGTTTTGGTCTCAGGAGCCTTCAAACTATTTTCCAGAGTTCGACTTCACGACAAGATGCTCACTACAACACTACAGAAGCACTGAGCTGCTTAATTAGAATAACACAGATGCAGTTTCGTTTCTAAGTCAATCAGAACAATTGGTCAATGGAACCACCAGATTTCTGCAAGAATGACTCAAACTCTTTGCTTGCTTTGTGTTTCAAATACAATTTTTCTATTTTATCAATAAGTAACCCTGAAGAATCACGTTCCTTCTTAGGCAGAGCAGCATCTCTGCAGCTTACCTGGGATTTGCCTTATTCAACAGTTTCAACACTAGGAAACTACAGCATCCACGTTTCTTTCAGCTCCCCCACCTGACAGGGGAGCCAGCATGTGCACAGGGTGAATATCTCCAACCTCAACATTTCCCTTACAGCGATATCAAGAAAACACTCCAGGGGTTTTGTTAACAGAGAGAAACTTCAAACACCCTTTATTCCTGGATTTAAGCAGGCGGTAATCCTATAGGGCTGATTTTTCCCTCACTGGTGAGAACAGATACCAATGAGTTGTTTCCTGAAACACTCACAACTCCTACTGATGATTTTTTTTCCCCCTTGCTTGAAAATCTTTAAGTTCCTTGGAATAACCAGCTGCCAGGCTCTCCCTATTGTTTCTCCCCCCAGCTTTAGGGAGGCTGCTGACTGTGCTGGAGGTGAATGGGACACAAGCCTGCCCCATGCCCCTTGATCCTGTGGGAGCTTGGCCTCATTGTGCCACATCATCTGCATCAATCTGGCCAGCAACAAGAGCTGTTTTGCTCCAAAAATCACTGCTTGGTGCAGCCCATCTGCTAGAGGAGCTTCAGATGCCAAGCATCCTCCTTTCCCTGCTTGGCGGTTTGTTCCGGTCTCTTTGGCCTATACAATCTGGCCTTAACCAGGGCTCTGCCCTGCCTGCTCCTGCCCTGCTGCCTGCGCTGCCTTTGTCTCCTGGGGCTGAGCAGCATCACCAAGGGGATATAGGGGTGTGATTATGCATTGCAATTCCCTGCTCGTGTGGGCTGGCAGAAAATTACTGCTCAGCCAGAGAGGAAAATAACATCTTATTTACTGTCTCTCCTGGGACTTGTCTGAGGTCTGAGCAAGTGCTGGCTCACAGGCTGCGGAGGAGAGGTGCCGAGATGCAAAACCCAGCTGCAAGCATGCTCCTCACCTCAGCTTTGCTGGAGGTCCTCACCAGCCCCTGTACTGGCACTTGTACCCATACAAGCATCAGCAGCCCCTGTCCCTCCTGACTATCCCTGAGGGCAGGCTGGCAGAGGATGGGGCCCTCCTGCTTTCAGACACTGCAGGCAGACAAAGGCAGTTTGCTGTGGCCAGCGGGTGACTGCCCCTCTGCAGGCAGCAGATGTGGGCCTGGTTTAACAAACACACTCTGGCAGTTGGGGTCCAGTGGTCAGGGGCAGGCAAGGCCCCTCTGTGTGCTTCTGCCACACAGTGCAGCCATGATAGCCAGGAGTTTTGTTAAAGGACACTGCCTTCCCATTTCACGTTCCTGCTGAAAACATCTGGTCTGCTTGGCACCTATGCTGCAGCAAATATAGCAGAGCATCTTGCTCATGGGCACAGTGCCACCATGACAGATGGGTACGAGCACAGGCAGCCAAGAGACCTTGTATCAGCATCAAGTGTGTTTGCTAAGGGCAGGGTTTGCAGCCAGAAATGTCAAAATGGCTGAGTTTCCATGCCTATAGATACCAGAGAGGCGAGACTGCGCTGAACTGGCTCTGGGCAGGATTAACTCTGAAATGAGGGGGGAAAGCTAATTTTTGCGGCTGCGGAGCATAGGTTTCTGGTCGCGTGGAGCTGGATTAGCTTCTGGCTCAGGGATGCTCCTGCTGCTTTGTCCCATTTCCAGGCGAGACAGCCCACAGATCATCCTGGAGCTGGCAGGACACCATTATGGGCGAGAAACCCATAATCCCACAGCCGGGAGGAACATGGGCAACAAATTCATCTTTGCAAAATGGGTTGAGACCTGCTCTCAATTAACCTCAGGTCAGCGTGACAGGCACGGGGAGGTGCCAGCATGTCCCTGCTGCGCACACCCTGGCAGCCTCGGGCAGAGCTATGCCTGGCTTCAGTGGGATGACTGCTGCCTTCGTTTTCCATCGGGGAAAGAGCAAAGGACTAATTGCACTAATTAGCGTTGTCCTCATTTTGCAGGGATTTCAGGGTCTAGGCAGAGCGCTGAGCCTCATGGTGGGTTGGGAAATGAGGAGGGAGTGAGGAGGAGCAGATGTGCAGCATCAGAGGTGCGGGATGGGCTCCACAGCCATGCCCATGATCACCCTGGGTGGCCGGGTGAGAGCAGATGCTGGGTGGGTCTGACAGCAGAAGCCATGGGTGCACGGCCGAGCATCCTCCATCCCTGCAGCCACCGCCGCCTGAGGCTCCCTCCGCACCCCGCCAGCCACCACGACCCTTCCTCCATCGGCATTAGGAGAGAGAATGGAGCAGCGCTGGGCAAAGAAAGACTGAGCTGCCTGTGCCATGCACCCCGCTGCGCACAGCTTGCCCTCCGCCGCCCGGCTCCTTGTCTCCGCTGGCTGTAATGAGCCCTCTCTGACAAGTGATTGACTCGGCCATTATATTCCTGGGTGATCAGAGAAACAAACACACTCCATGTAAAAATCTCAGCTTTCTAATCCTCAAGGCACTTCCTGTGGGAAAACTTGGCTGGTTGCTCAGAGCAAGATGGAGCAGCATGGGACAAGCTATTCAGAGAGGTTGGGAGAAATTAGTAGCAGGGCAGCAATGTTTTTTCTCCCTGCATTGTTACAGCCTGCCTCGCTCTTTCTTCAGCTGGTACTTGAAGGAAAAAGTAACACAACACACACCCTGAATGGGACAGGAAGGAGAGCTGACAGGAACCAGCACGTCTGCACTTGTTTTACATTTTTATATTTATTATAATGCTTTGGAAGTCTCTTGCATTCTCGCAGCCTTTGGAACAGCCCTGAAATAAGTTACATGCTGGGAAATGCTCCATTTCCAGCAGCTCTGGACAAACATGTCTCCTGAAGGGAGCTGCAAGGATGGGCACAGGAGTAAGATACCTGTGCTTAACCCCATCTGTGAATTTCCATATTCTTCAGCCCGAGCCGTTCTTACAGAGGCAGGAGTCAGCCTCAAGCTGGCCTCGAGCTGACCATGAGGGTGCTGGAACAAGGGTGTTTGCACACCTTTGTGCACGTATGAAACCCTCCATATGCACCGATGCCCTTTCCTCCTCTCCACAGGCTGGGCAAGTTGTGTATTTCTCAGTGTGAGCAGCTCTTCCAGACACAAACTCCAATGCCTGTCCTGGGACAGGAGAGCTGGGAGAGGCACAGCAGTACCAGATAGATGGAGAGGAGGGCACTTGGAACAGTAGGGCTCTGCTGTGCCACACCCAGATCCCACTGGAGTCAGGCAGAGCCTTTCCATGTTGGGCCGAGCCAAAACCCCATAGAAGCCCATGGGAATCTTCCCTTGGGGGTTTATGGGGTCTTTTGCTGAACCTAAACTAGGGTTGGTATCATTATCACTGCTATCCATCCACCTTCTGAAAACACTTCAGACTTTGCTGACTCGTCATCCTCTGTCTATATAACCTGAGGCTGGCAGGATAGGAAAGAAAAAACCTCAAAGATATTACTTTAATGCAGGACATTAAACCTCCAGATTCTGAGCTTACAGGGAGAAGAAGGATTTATGGTTTCTTGTAGTCACCTTTCTGACACTTAAGAGGCAGCTACATCTGCCAAGGAGACAGCCCTGTTTTAAATACTGGGTACCCAGGACTGCAGGGATCACCCTGTTACTAGACCCTATTTCCAGCCAGGGGCAAGCAGCCAGTTAATAGATATTTGGGGGCTTGCTTACAAAGCATCTACTGTCCCCAGTAGCTCTGACAGCCTCCAGTATACAGTTGATATTGGAAATATCCTAAAGAAAGTACTTAAATACTGAAAGACACCAAGAAGAGAAGAGCTGGAGACTGCTGGCAGTGCCCTGACCCTCTCAGACCACAGCAAACCCTGGTGAGAAAGTCAAATGCTGCCCAGACAGGCCAGTTTTGGAAGAAAAGTGCCACCAGCTCCCAAAACAGGACACCAAGGCACAGGACGTATCTTTACTAAATCAGGAGTAACCATGCTGCCCAGCACTGGTCTTTAGCTATTGTCAATCTCCAGTGCTTTAGGGAAAAGCAGAAAAAAATCTTTCTAAACTAAAAGATACGGAAGGAAAAATTACAGCTATCCTTTCTTCAGGTAAGCAGCAAAGGATGCAGATCCCAGAAAGCAAATTCAGTACAAACAGCTGCCTCCTCACCACCTTCATGTCCTTCTATAGATGTTTCAGATCACCTGCTGCCTGAGGACACCTCAAGCCACTGCTGGGGATGGTGGCAGGCACTGGGCATCCTCAGCCTCCACCTATGCTCTCTGAGGACACAGGGGAGCACAGCCACATTCAGTGCTGCTGACAATGGCATAGCCTCAGGTGGGCTTTGCTCGCTGGTTGCAGCAACCAATGAGAGCAAATATGGGGCTTCCTTAAGGGAGAGACAAGGGGAACCCCAGGGCTCTTCATTTCATCTCATCATAGAATAGTTAGGGTTGGAAAGGATCTTAAGATCATCTAGTTCCAACCCCCCTGCTGTAAGCA
>NDXB01000821.1:0-18289 GCA_002631895.1 Agapornis roseicollis
GTGGAGACCTCATAGCAGCTTCCAGTATCTGAAGGGGGCCTATAGGGATGCTGGGGAGGGACTATTTATTAGGGACTGCAGTGACAGGACAAGGGGTAACAGGGTCAAACTTAAACAGGGGAGGTTTAGATTGGATCTAAGGAGGAAATTCTTTCCTGTTAGGGTGGTGAGGCACTGGAATGGGTTGCCCAAGGAAGTTGTGAATGCTCCATCCCTGGTGGTGTTCAAGGCCAGGTTGGACAGAGCTTTGGGTGCCATGGTTTAGTGTGAGGTGTCCCTGCTTATGGCAGGGGTGTTGGAACTTGATGATCTTCAGCTCACTTCCAACCCTAACTAGTCTGTGATTCTGCAATATATATTAAAACCAACCTGATGGAAGAGACTCTAAAAGACTTGTTAGCCACAGATAAACATAGTACTAGTTTCAGACTTGAGATAATAGTTTTAAGCAACATCACTACCCCAAAGTTAACCCAAGGCAGACAAGTTAACATCACTGCATCCGAATAGCCAAGAGAAACCAATTTTTAATATAATAGTCCTTCCTCATTCACAATATGCAATTAGTCCTCTTTTGCTATTTATACCCCTCACATCATCCCCTATCTAGCATACTTGGCTCTAGAAGTCACTTAGAAAGAACCAATGAACACTGAACTATCAGTTCCGGAAAGACCATGTGCTTTGTGTATTCTCAAACATACACAACAGGAGCAGCTCTCAGAGCCACCTCTCAGGAGCTTAATAAGCACTTGGATCTTCTCTCCAGCTTCAGTAGCTGCTCACAGCAAGGCTGCTTTCAATACAGTTAGGGGGCTGAGCTCTTGCCTCTTCCCTGGCAGTACCCTTGCAAAACGATCTCAGCTGGAAGCCAGTCACCACTGCCTAAATTTTCATCTCTGCCTTTAAGTACGGCATTTTGTAGGAGGCTTTGCAGTCACTCCTGAAAGCGACTTCAGGACATGTGGGAAATTCATGGTATCTAACAGCTGAGGAATGCCAGGGGTCACGTAATAATGGCACAGTCAACAGCTTCAGCACTACCAGCAACTAACAGTTACAATACCACTTAGGACATAGCTCTCATGGCTGAACACTTTTTATGGATCAGGGAAAAGGGGAGAGAGTAACATGGTTTAGTGTGAGGTGTCCCTGCTTATGGCAGGGGGGTTGGAACTAGATGATCTTAAGGTCCTTTCCAACCCTAACTATTCTATGATTCTAAGAGATCAAGTTTCACAGTACTTCTTGTGACAGTCATTCTCACAGCAACACAGTGCTAAGTACTCATTGCCTAATCAATCCCAGCAAGGATAAGAACTGAGACCTTGAAGAGGGTCTGATCACCCAAAATAATGGGAAACACGCACACTGGCAAATGAATTATGCTAATGACAGACAAAAGCAAATCCAATTATAGTAGTTACTCTGCCTGTTCAGAAATTCTGCTTGCGTTCAGTGAAACTGTTGGGTTTTTGGCCTTGTCAGCAAATGTGATCCTCAGAAATCTGGAAATGAAAACATGTGATTCCCCTAGTGAGCACCTGCCTAAGACAACCAGGACAAAGAAATCACTCCAGGTCTCACAATAAAGTGTAGTTGCTGATTTCCACAAATAGCATTCCTTCCCCAGGGCTCTCTGAGCTGCCTGCCCTCATAGTTCAACCATTGATTTCAGAGCAGTAAAAAGAGAAAAAAGAGAAAGAGGAGCCAGAAAGATAAGCAAACAAGTCTCTATTTCACTATGACACACAAACTGTTTGTTACACTATACTCAAGTGGCCAGCAGCTGAGCTGACACCTACAGCCTATGGAAAATATGCCTTTAATTTGTACATCCTTCTAAACCATTTTCAGCATAGATGCTGGCCAGTGGATATAGGGAACAACAGTGGTGGGTCTTTCTCTTGGAAATGCTACTGCTAAAATTCAGCTGCTGAGGTTTCCTGATATAGGCCATCTTGCATAAAACTAAAAGCGGCCATAGGAGCCAACAGCTCTGCCTCTGCTTTGCTTCTGCTTTTCCCTCTGCAGTCCATACATTTTTATTTCAAACTAGATTGTCATTTGTTCAAACACAGCTACCCTGACACAGGAAACCTGTTCAACCAAACTGGTCAGTCTTAGAGTGATTGCACATGTAAATGCCTGCAACAGCATAGAACAACAGATAGTATTTTACTTACACACCGATGGTTAAGATTTGCTTGTATAAACTTGTATTCCACTAGTATGCTTACAGTGCATTACCAGAAAAAAAAATTCATTCTGTCTACACACACAAATGCATGTGATGAAGGACATGGTGGGGCATTTTGACTGATCACAGTAAAGATCTTACGGCCATTTTCAGACATAGCTAGAAAGCACTCACAATATTCATTGGGTATCTCCTGGGTTTGGTTTGTTGGGAGTTTTTAGGTTTGAAAACCAGCACAAAAACTTCAGACATTTCAGAACATCAGCTGCCACACCAACACTAGTTACTGTGCTCCTGACCCTTTCTTCCCCCAACTGAAATACATATCAAGTAATTACGTGCAATTAAGCGTATTCTTTCCTATGCTCTTACCTTGTTTCCTCTTTCGTTTCACTACAATCGCTGTGAATTTCCTCTGACTGATCAACTCACACTTTTCCAATGGTTTTGCATACAATTTATGCATCAAATGGGACAACACCAAATTTCACTGCTCTTCCAGAATGATTGTGTCTGTCATCACTCTTCACATTTGAAACAAGCCAGCCACAAAGCTATTGTCATACCAATCTTTCAACTGTTTATTGTAAGCAGGACTTGGGTAGGGGCCTTGCAAAGAGGAGGATGTTTATAGTTCGCCCTGATGGAGGGCTCTCGCATAGTCCAAATTTGTCCTGCTCATCATCGAGAGTCTCATAATAGGATATATACAGCAAAAAGAATGAAATAGCTAAATCACAGTTAGAACCAAAGGATTTTTATTTTCTTTTACTGCATGTTAGCATTTACATGAATCATTAACTACCAAAAGGAACTTCATAAGCTCCAGTGTTGTAAAACAAATAGTTTGTTCACTTGAGATAGGGACACAAGATGAAAACAATACATCACATTCTGCAGAAGAATGCATCTCATCTCTGCCAAATTGAATTATTTAGTGTTTAGGCTTTGAGGCAAGGACTGCCTTTTACTACGTTCCAGAGTATACAGCCTGGATGGGTCTTGAGAGCTAGGATACATAGATAATACTTGCAGTGCAAATAAAAAACACACAAAATTCAGCATTGATAGAAATAAAGGACAGGATCCCTGTTGTTCATCAGATCATAATTGTGGTATCTTCCTAGCCCCAAATGTTTTAGGAACAGATATCCTTTCCAGTCCCTATTAAATAACACATTATTGACTTCTCTCTATACCAAAGACAGTAGAAATCTGCTACAGCCTCAGCTAGACTACTTAGAACAACTCCCATTTCTAGTGTTTAGAGGTCACCTAATCAATTATTGTTAAGTAAAACACAAGAGAAGATGTTACAGCAACTGAAATATAAACAGAGACCAACAGACCTGCTAACAAACCTGCTCTTCGTGGCTTTGGGGCATGGAGTATCGCATTCGTTTCTCGTACTTTCTGCAAGCCAGTTTCTACCAAAAACATATAGGGAAAACACAGAGCTGGAAGAAATCCACTTCTCTGCATTCCTCCACATTTTTAGCACCAAAAAGCTCTTAAAAGAGACACTGTGATTAACTTCTACGTGCTTACACAGGGAGGAAGAAGAATGACATGGACACTAGTTTGTATTTCGGTTTGGGATTGGTCACAAGATACAGATGAGGTTAGTCTTGAGACTGAAGTCAGAGCTAGAGTCTGAGGATGAAAATCTCCATGACTGCTGCCTCCAGCTCCTGCCAGTTTTTCTCTCAGAGGAAGTTTAAGAGAGTCAGAACAATGACTCCCACCTTGTATTTAATTTGAGAATTTATGCTTCCATTTTGCATTTGAAGTCTTCAGTAACACTAACAGCCATGGGAAAATAGATTATTTTTCCCCATGAACCTATGATACCATAAAACAGCTTTATGGATAAAAGTTTCATTTGCCTTTCAGACATTTGGGGTTGGCCAGTGCTCCAGGAAGCACATCCATCCAGATGAGCAACTGGCTTGTTTCAGTACTGAGCAGCCAAATTCATCCCTGGAGTAACACCATTTCATATTTCTAAGGGGTATATGGCAGACATGAATTTAGGGTGTTGGAAGAGGCAAAACCGGTATATCTTAGCATTCTGGCTGGAAATATCAGTAGATCATATTCTACAGAAAACAGGTATATATAAATCTGAGATACACAGCTTTTATTTTTAGCATACATTAAAAAGCACTTATGTCAGGAACAACTCTATTCAGTCTCCTATAAAGAAAACTGCTGAAGTACATGTATTCAGCATCTTTCCTCCCCTCATTTCAGACAGCATATGGATGGATACATGGCACAAATATCTTTATATGTCATCTTGAAAAAAAGCCTTCAGGCCGTCTGCCTTCCTTCAGAAGTATATTTTAAACCACTCATCCACCATCAGTACCACTGCAGAAGCAAATACTCATGACTGAATCTCTGCCACTAAAGGGTGGATTCTTTATGGAGCCCTGGATGACCTGTAGTTACTCCTTGGACAATGAAAAACACTGGCAAACCTGTATGCTGGAGCTCACTATCTCCCATGCAGGCGAAAATGATCCTACTTGGAAATGGAAATTGCAGTGAAGGAACATGCCATGAAAAGGAGAACAGAATTGTCACAAGACTTGCATCAAGGGACTACTTCAGCCACTGCAACTTACAGCATGCCTGAAATTGCGCTAAATTACCATCTGGATTTATTCTCTGGTTGATTTATCCTGAGAAGGATTATTAGATTTTAGTATTTGGGCTTTTAGGGATACCTGGGCACAACCTCAGTGGGATAAACTGTGCTTTTCCTATTTATTAGGGAAGACAGTAAGAAGATTACCTCTTGCTTTCTCTTGCAGTGCTGGAAGTTAATTTTAAAACTTGGAGACTGAAATTACATGCTCAAAGACCACAAAATGTGTACTGTACCTCGAAAACTGGGAAGCAGTGAGGCACAGAGAATTTCTGCATCAGCCTGACAATCACCCATAATGTCTTGGAGTCCCAGGAGTAGAACTTCCACTTATGTTGCTGTCTGGAAAATACCAATAAAAATGAGAGCTTGGGTAAATACCATTCAGAAGCCTGCTGGCACTGAGTAGGACACCCATACACACCATTAGGATTTCAGTGCAAACTCTTACCTCATCTCCAGCAGAAAGACAGCTGCTTGTTTGATATGAGAGCCCATATATGAAATTCCCAGGCACCAAATCATAAAACGCTGATAGTGACAAGTGGCATATATTACATCTGCTTCAGTTACCCAGATTTCACCATTGCTGACTGCCAGACCAGAAAATACCATACATGAAGCGCCTGAATTATTGAAGTATCAAAAAAAAACAAAGGAGGGATAACAGATATATTCGCTATAAAATGCTATAAGCCACACAACACCCAGATCTCTGAAGCACATGCCTCAGTTTTAGTTGCAATAGAGGATTTTTGAATTGATGTTAAACACAGTCAGTATGTTGTGGAACAAGTCCTTTCAAGTATATTTCTGGGCACATCAAGGGGAAGTAGGTGATCAGAACAGTGAGCATGGGTTTACCAAGGGAAAATAAAACCTGATCAACCTGATTGCCCTCTATGATAGAACATTAGAATTTGAGGGCAAGGGGAGAGCTATGGTTGCTGTTTACCTTGACTCTAGTAAGGGCTTTGATACTTTCTCCCACTATACTCTTGTGGCCCAGTCAGGACATTAGGAGCTGCATAGGTGATAATTAGATGAGTAAAGAAAACCTGGTTGGCTGGAGGGGTTCAGTGAGTAGCAGTTATTGGTCATTCTCCTCCTGGATGGATCAGACCACCTGGCAGGGGCCTTTATGCCACAGTGATAACTCAGGGAACTGTTTCATATCCTCATCAGTGTTTACTCATGCCCTCCAATGATGAGGAAGAGATGATGGTGCTCAGCAAATTTGCAGAGGACTATAAATGCGGGACCAGCTGATACTCTCAGCAGCATGGCTGCCATTAGGAAAGACCTAGACAGGCTGGAGGAACAGGCCAACAGGAACATCCTGAAATCCAGGAAGGACAAATGCAAAGTCCACCTGAGAAGAAATAACACCTTGAAATACCAAATTAGGCTGGGTACTGAATGGCTGGGGAGCACCTCTGCCAAAAAGTATCTGGGGCTCCATGTAAAAAGCAGTCAGATTGGTCTCACGGCAAAAAAAGCCAACAACATCCTGGCCTGTATCAACACAAGCAGAAGCGGTAGACCAAGGGAAGATTATCCCCCTTCACTTGGAACACTTTAGACTACTCTATAATACCCTCTCCAATTTTTGGCATCCCAACTCTGGAAAGACATCAACAAACTGAAGAAGATCCATCAGAGGGCCATGAGGACACTCAGAAGGCTGAAGCAGTGGCCCTATAATAGACTGAGGAATAGGGCTTGTTCAGCCTGGCCAAGAGGGGGCTTCTTGAGGACTGAACAGTAACTTTCCTATACCTGAGAAAAGGTCCTCAGGATGACAGAGCCAGGCTGTTTGCAGTGCTGCAGGTTATCTGTCTCGATATTAATTCCAGACTATGTGCTTCTGCAGGAAATATGAAAGGAATTAATCCTCAGGTTATACTGAAAGGGTAAGAAACCTTTGCATGGCTTTACAACCTGAAATAAAAGGCTGCACTCAAGGGATTCCTGACTGAGCTCCCACAGGCTGAAAAAGTCCCAAGGATGAAACATTCTATCAATATCTTGGTAAGCCCTTTTTTCTTCCTTGTCCCTTCATCTGCTGTGCATAAAGTTCATTTCTAGGCGAGCATATTATCCACAGTTATTACATATCTTTGAGTGGTATAAACTATAAATTTTCAGCAGAATAATTACCCTCCACTGTCATGTTGTTATTTCCTCAGTGTCATACTTGCAAACACATGGTTTAGGAATCATTTAGCAACACACGTTCTCAGCAGAGGCTTACCAAATAGTCTGATTTCTTAGAAGTATTTCTATTTTGGGAGGAAATAATCTCTGAGGTCTCCAGGACTGGCATGCAGATGATCATTTTCACTTTCAAGGTTGGGTCCTTGTTTGCTCATAGGATACTGTTTCCCAACTGTGAAGGGACATTTCCTTCAGTAGCCACCAAGCTGAGAGAGCTAAGATGCAAACTGTAGCATTTGAGGAGAAGGCAGAATCATTTCAAAACTCAGGGATTCTCTGACCCTTTCACTCATGCCCTGAATTTGGGAAGAAAATGTGGGTTTTGTTTTTAGTTTGTTTGCTAAGCCAAGTTCACAGGCCCTAAGTCAGTCAGTTATCTGAGATCAAGTCACAGTGAAATTAGCACCAGTAAGAGGAAAACATGAGTAGAGACTTTTCATCATTTGTAGTTTAACAACAATTACATAATAGCAAAAGGAGAGGCCAGGGAAGAACAAATGTAGTGATCTTGACTTATCTCCTACAATTGCCAACCAGACCAGTTGGGTGAAGTAAACACTTGAATAAAGGACTGTAATAGGCAATATCTCCCTTAGATTTTGCAATTCTGAAATAAAAGAGGCTTCTTAGATCAGGTGTCTGAAATGCACTGTTCTCTGTAGAAAGGAAGCACAAATGTGGCTTAAGAGGAACAGTGCACTCACCCTCTGCAGAGGAGAGGGCTTTATGAGCATCTCTCAAATAAATGTCCAAATCACTGTTGTGGATGATGATTTTTTTTTTAATAAGACTATTCTTTCTGTATGCTATACGGAAATTATGCCATCATTGGAAGCTACTCCATAATAAATATAACTCCATAATTATAGGTTTGCATCACGCAGTACTGGAAACTTAAGCCAAGAGGATGGAAACAAACCCCACAGACCATTATAAAGAAAAAGGCTACATTTTGAAATGTTTTGCTTTCAAAAAAACCCATTGTTTTGTGTTTGTTTGGGTTAGTTTCTTTTTTCAAAGACAACTATGTGTTTTCAATCAGGGCCCTTGGATGCTGACAAGCAGCTGTGCTGTTCTACTCCTGGCTAGTGCTTTGTAGCTGGTGTTGCCTCATCAACAGTAGTAACTTAGCAAATATGTGAAGTGGTCCACGACCATGGCTTGGTTCTATTTTATCAGTAAGAAGCAGTCAAGGAGCTGAAGTTCATAAAGACACAGTAACAAAAGAAACACATTGTTTTCCTAAACTTTCTTGAGAAAAAAAACATTACTAAATGTTGTGGCCTATGTTATCAAGCCAGGTCGGGGAACTTCTTGCTGAACTGGTGGGTATGAGCTGAAAGGGCCAGTATTTATATTATCTTATTTGAGAAAGAACAGCTTCCATCACCTAAGAGGAGGCCTACAAGAAATCTGGAGAGGGACTTTTGACACGGCCATGTAGTGACAGGACAAGGGGAAATGGCTTTAAGATGACAGAGGGGAGATTTCAATTAGACATAGGAGAAAATACTTCACGATGAGGGTGGTGAGACACTGTCACAGTTACCCAGAGAAGCTGTGGCTGCCCCATTCCTGGCAGTGTTTGAGGCCAGGCTGGATGGGGCTTTGAGCAACCTGGTCTAGTGGAAGTTGTCCCTGTCCATGGAAGGGAGGTTGTAACTGGATGAGCTTTTGGGTCCCTTCCACCCCAAACCATTCTATAATTCTTAATCCACCCTGATAATGTAAAGAAAATGGTCCTATCCAGTTATCCAGCCTTTTATAGATAACAATATATAATTTCTTCCACTGATATATTATTCTGATATTCAATTTTGTCTTTCCCCCTGTTAATACGTCTCTCTCCGACCTGATATCAATGAACACTGTGATCCTGGTTCCCCTTTAACTGATTTCTACCACACCTTCCTTACACATATCTGACAAACTTTTCACCATCGCAAGTATCTTGTGCTATAAATTTCCAGCTGAAAGACACAAAGCATGCTCAGAGTGCCAGAAAGCATTCTTCTCAAGCTGTAAATATAGTTAAGACATTTCTAAATTACCACTTTGTCACCTACATGACAACAGCAGCAGAAATTCAGTCTCCTGTGAGATTTCACAAAATCTAGACAATTCTGCATTTTCAGCCAAGCTCTTGCACATCACACAATGCAGAAGCTGTGAACAAGATGGGCATTTAGCTCACACCTCACACGTGCCTGAAGAATTCTAGTCCATTGAGCTGATGCATGTTGAACATCTAGAACATCTAGAATGAAATTCATTATGTCTCCACACTGAACAAATCTTGTAAATACCTTTTGTCTGAAACTTCTTTTAACTAGGTTAACTGCTGTCCCACAGTTTCACTGTTTACACTGCTAGAAGTGCAAAAGGGATTAATGTGGCTCTACGGATTATATTTTCTTCTACAGTCAATGAAATGCAGAGCTATAGATGTTGCTGAAGTACAGTCAACCTGGAATACTTCAAAATGTAATTCATTATCTTATTAACAAAGTCTTACATACACTTACAGATCACAATTCCTGTCACAGAACCAAGTGCTAAATTGGAGGAACACCTTCACTGAAGAGAACAGTCCAGCCCAAAGTGCAAACCAGCAGCAGACCCATTAAACCAAAGTGATTTATGCTCTTCTAATTGGAGTCCAACCCTACTGTTTCCTCCATTCATTCGTTGTTCCTTGCATTAACTGAGAGTTGGTTCAATTGACTCCTCCAAACTCAGGTGGACTTCATCAAATATCTTCCTATAATCTGCCAGGCACTCTAATCATATTAGTGATTTCCTATCATATAACATCAGTAATTAAATTAATTTGGTTTTGTTTTTTTTTTACTGCAATCTGATATAAATTTACCTCTGCATATTAATAACTTTTCTATCCTGAGACTTTAACGAAGTAGAATATCAATGGGATGTGACAGGGTGGTAAACTGTTAGTGATATGAAAGCTGTTCATGTTCTAGAAGAGACACATTCACAGAATCACAGAATCCTAAGGGTTGGAAGGGACCTCAAAAGATCATCTAGTCCAACCCCCCTACGAGAGCAGAGTAACCTAGAGCACATTGTTCTGCACTATTAGAAAAGTTTTCTTTTAATGAGCAAAGGTCTCTCCCCCTTTTTCTTTTTTCATTTCCCTTGATGTGAGACAACTGTGAAACTTTATTTGCAATTCATCTGGAGAATGATTAAATAGCTTTCATTCTCTGTGTGTTGAACAGCACTGCAAATCACAAAGGCATTCACTTGATAAGAAGAAATTACAGTGATATTGCCTCATCCTCAGCACCATTTGTTATTTTAAAAAACATAAGAAAGTGTGTCAAACTGTGGCACAGACTGTAGTTTTATCAAAAATAAACTTATTAAAGACGACAGGTTTTTTATTAACGAGTCAGAAACCAAATGATTAAACAGCTTTCTCTCTCTTTGAATAGCAAATAGAAATCAATGCACATGATACAGCAGTGGCAGCTAAGATTGTAGAAGATCCAAGGACAGCATAAAGCCTGTGATTACTGACATTTCACCGGGGCAACAGCCATAAGATGAAGTCTAGTTTGCCCAAAGAATACATTCCCTCCCTCTTTTCAATATGAATTTAGGAAAACATACTTGCATAAATGGTAAGAAGGGGGCAGCCTTGTTACAAATCTATAACTGTAAAGGTAAAAAGAATTACTTCTACATCGTAAGTGGGTGATCTAGAAAGCTGTTGGAAACATCATGTATTGCTGCTCAATGGCAGACAGTGTTAACAGGTTTCTTTATTGCTGGTTGCGACAATTGCAGCAACAGAAAACAACTGCAGAGCACACTTTCTATAACCTGCTTGCAACACCAAAAAAAAACATTATGAAAAATATGTGTTCACTGAGTGATTCACCCATAGTGATTCACAACGTGTCAGCTTCGTGGAGATCTTCATCTACAGAGCATACAGAGGATCTCGATTTACCCACCCAAATCTACAACCACCCATCTACAACCACCTTAGATCAAGGAAAATGTATTCTAGGGTGACTTGGAATGAGTGCAGAGGAGGCCATGGAGATGCTGCGAGGTCTGGAGCTGGGCTTGGTCATCCTGGAGAAGAGGAGACACTGGGGAGACCTTAGAGCAGCTTCCAGTGCCTGAAGGGGCTACAAGAAACCTGGAGAGGGGCTTTGGACAAGGGCCAAAGGGGAATGGCTTTAACCTGACAGAGGGGAGATTGGGGTGAGATTGAGATGAGCTCTTAGGCAGAAGTTCTTCCCTGTGAGGGTGCTGAGGCGCTGGCACAGGGTGATGGCCCAGAGAAGCTGTGGCTGCCCCATCCCTGGCAGTGTTCAAGGCCAGGCTGGACAGGGCTTGGAGCAACCTGCCCTAGTGGAAGGTGTCCCTGCCTGTGCCAGGGGGTTGGGACTAGAACCACCCTTCTGTGATTCTATGCCTAAAGGATGATTTCCATTTACTATTACTATCAAAGGACCTATAATGAAGTATAACATGNCCTGCCTGTGCCAGGGGGTTGGGACTAGAACCACCCTTCTGTGATTCTATGCCTAAAGGATGATTTCCATTTACTATTACTATCAAAGGACCTATAATGAAGTATAACATGTGACAGCTAAAGTACTTCATAAAGCATGGAGGTTTTCTAGCTTCTTACAGGTGTTCTTGTTGCAAAGGTGCCCAATGGAACACACAAGTTAATTTTCCCAAAACAAAACCATGATTTTTACATAGTCTCACAAGATACATTTGGTCCACTTTTTCATTTGCTGTATATATGCTGGTAGAACTGAAAAAACAGCAGAATGTGGGACAGAGTGTCTGAAATTCAGCAAGTAAGCAACAAAATGGCAGAGCTCTCACAGGAATAAAAAGATTATGGATGATAAATACTAATTACCCTGAAATAATTAAACGATGAAATCACATTCATTCTATTCAACTTTACAATTGGACATGATTTAGCATTATTTTTTAGCATCCTATCTGATCAAAATAAAACAATATCAAAGAGAGAAACCAGTGCTTTTCTGAGTGGTTTGGGGAACAGATCCATATACGTCATATAGCTGATGTATCTTTCACCAGGCACTAACTGTGTTTGTGAGCCTGACAAAAGTAAATCCAGAGAAGCCCTGGATAAAATAGTTGTCCTGTATGTGACAATCAGGTAGGAAAAATTATGGCTGTAGACAGATACAAAGACAAGTTCCATCCTGACTTAGAGTCTGTAAAATTGTACCAGCTACAATAGAAAAAACTATAATAAGTCAATGAGGTTTATAGGTGATGCAAAGCAGAACAAATAGGTCTAACTGATAGATTTTATTGAGGTAAAAATGCAAATCCAGAGAGTATGCAAACACTCCAGAAAGTGCATTTAAGCTGCAATTATTTATAGTGCACAAAGGTGGAGAGTTTACTAGGTATGCCCTTCATTCTTTCTCAGCTCTTTTAAAACAACATACTCCCCATCTGAAGACAGGTGAATACTTCCAGGCTATTTCTGCCCTTATTTAGGGACACAGGAGAGGGATTGTTACCCTCCAACTCTGGGGCAACCCATTACAGCAGCATTAGTGTCCAACCAGCTGAACTGCCTCACTTCCCAAACCATGGCAATAACATCTAAGCTGCATTCTGTGATCTTATCGTGCCATGGCAGCCCACAGTAATTCCCAATGATGGGCATGCAAATGGCATTCATATCTTGCAGTGGGAAAAGAGGGGGTTGTAATGTCACAGTTTAGCAGAATTCCTTATAACTTAGGATATCCTCTCTAATTGTAAAAGGCTATCATCATTTATCTTACAGTAGTGAATAGCCAAATCGTTTTAAGAGGTTCGCCATCTCCTGTAAATTACAGCCATAATTTCTCTAATGCTCCTTTTGTTTCTAAGCACCTCATTCTATTCCTGTCCAGGTAATAAAATCTTGTTCTGTATTTTTAATAGTTACATTTACTTTACATAGAGACTATGTCCAAAGCTTGGAGACAGTAAATCATAATCATTAATAAATCTGATATGTTTAATCAGAAAGTTTCAAACAAAAATGTGGAGCTTTGAGGAAATGGGATTATCTAGTGATAATTCTTTGATTTGTATTATATACATCATTTTTGCTCTAGGAAAGCCCAGGAAAAGTAATTAGAGGAATGGCCAGAGATCTGACTCGTTCCTAAAGGAATATGTATGAGAGGGACATCTTAATTTCATCTGATATTTGGCTGGATCACAGGGTAGAATTTCTCCCAGGCAGATGGTGACTCATGGAGACAACATTCACATTAATATATAAACTTTAATGTTATTTTAGGGTTCAGAATAGTTCAGAATAGGAATCATTCTCTTAAACTTTTTGGGGAACTCTTTGCAATTACAGTAGCAATGTAACTGCTCCGAACAAAATGCCTGCACCACCTAGAACATCATTGCACTGGTTTTATATATAGATATGTAAGAATATAGTTAGCAGACAACTACAGATAAGATAAAATACATCTGGGACACACAGAAAGTGGCTTGATATTGTAATAATTATTAATGCCTACATATTCCAGATAAAATAAATATCCCCTAAAAAAGTTTTGCTGAGCAAGTCAATCTAAACAAAAACTCAGTCTGAGAAAGCCAAGATAGGTAGAATGTGCATAAGAAAATGAGATGAAATAAACCACTCAGACACACGCTGCAGCGCAGATGTGTGCAACAAGCTTATACAGTGAAGTCAGTGCTTGCTGTTACTCAGGATGATTAGAATGTGTGTTAGGAAAATCTTAAAAAAAAAGTTAAATCTTTCCCAACCTGGTTGATCCTATGAAAACCACCACTGGACTGGAGACACAGCACAACAAGAATGCGTACAGGGCAGATGAAGGGATTAAGGGGAACTCAGAGAAATGGTTAAGTGGTGACTGAAAGGTGTGAGAAAACATGGCAAGAATTGATTACAGCAGATCACCAGCTATAAAATCCTGAACTACTGAGGACAAAAAAAGAGTAGTTTAAAATTGAACAAACCCAGAGCACTAAATAGGTCTATTACATTAAAATATAACCCAGTTGAACAGAAACTAAAAAAGTCCTAGAGAAAATACTAATGGTTCTCAGTACTATTTTATTCTTTTTTATTTTTTTTTTCCATGTGAACATTATGGAACAGGTAACAAGTCTCTTGAACTCTTTTATCCAAATCATATAGTTTGATGTCATTTAGTATGTCTGACATGACTGCATAATTCAGTATTAGTGGGATGGAAACGTCTATACTGAAATGCAAGTTAAGGCTTGAGCCCACGCTGCTAACCAGCAATTCAATCTCACTGCTTTCCACATCACCTACAATTTGAATGATGAGAAAACCTGAGCTTTCTCTGATCCAGCAGCCTTCCAGGGCCAAGCAAAGAATAATCAAGAAAAAATATCAACACGAAGTAGAAGATAATTCAGGTTTCCAATTTTTGTTGTGTTTTTCTCTTCCTATCTTACAAGAAGTCTCATGTTAAGATCTAAACATGCTTACAGTAAAGTTTGAAAAAGAGCTTTCCCCTGAGCTGAAGCTGCAATTCCCCAGACAACAGCTCAGTGTGACTTGTATGACTTAGTTCCAGTCCAAAAGTTACTCTAAAAGGCTTTGAACAATTACTCAGTGGTATCGAATATCCATTATGTATTCCTTGCAAATATCTACAAAACCCCTTTGTTGGTGTCCAAAAAGTGGAACCCCTTTGAGTCAACTTGAGGAAGCCAGTGAAGTAAGCTAGTCACCTAAGATGGAATTCAAATTTTTTTAGAACTCCTTTTTCTATATGTTTCAGGGACATAACAAAAACCTTGGTGCTTTCAGCATTTGACAAGCAACAGAGAAAAAAGACAGCTGCTGTCCTTCCTACTGCCCACTAGTATTACGCTACCCTCATTGTCAATATCCTCCATCCCTTTGAAATGGCATCTTGAAGGTGACATCAATGTCATCCTTCTGGTGCCATTTGTTCAGTATGTGGTGAAAGTGGTTCTGAAACCACTAAGAAGAAGTAACTTTTAAGCTGTCATAAGGCACCTTCCAATCAGTGCAAGGCTTAAAAGTGAAGAACTCCTGTTAGAATACTGCTTTAGTAATGTCCACAATAATTGGAAGGATGGTCTCAAATAGCTACAGCTCTTCTGCTGCTACAGTTTCTTTATATTCCATGCCTCCCTGAAATAACATGCTTAATATATTTAACAGCCACTTTGATGAGAGCAAGGATCAGCTACAAACAAGACGTTATTTTTCTCAGTAACGAGCTTCAAAGTAAATAAAAGTTGTTGCTGCTGTATAAACATTCACATAAGGTGCAATGTCTTTTGGAGACAAAGACATCACAGAATCACAGAAAGGCTGAGGGTGGAAGGGACCTCTGGAGGTCATCTGGTCCCTTTGACTGTTCAAGCAAGGTCACCTAGAGCCAGTTGCTCGGGACTGTGTCCAGATGGCTTCTGAATACCTCCAAGTGCATTGGGTCTGGCTGGAAGGGACTGATAGAGTGGTTTGGTGGGCAATCAACATCCAGTGTAGGTCAATCCATCACACCACACAGCCTGAGCCAGTGCTTGGTCACTCCCATAGTAAAAATGTGTTTCCTGATGTTCTGTGTTTCAGTTTAGACAGGACTATCTGCCAGGACAAAGTCACTGCAGCCAGTTCTCAAAAGTCAGTAAATATAAATCCAGTCTGTTCTACTAGGATGCTTTTCCCAGTAGTAGTAAAATACTCACGGCAACATCATGCTGAGAAGAGCAACATAGGAGGGGAAAAGAAGGGCTCTCCTGACTCAGATTTGTAGAAAGCACTTCTCAGCACCATCCTCTGTTGTTGAAAATAGCTATCACATTGTGAAGACTAATGTCTACATTCAAACACCTTCCTTTTTGTGAGGAGAAGGTAGTGTTCTGGTGGTGATAGCTCTGTAGACTGCTCCCACAAGAGATCAAGATTCATAAAGTTAAGCTGCTATGAGCTCCTTATACAGCTCTTATGTGATCCTCCTGCAAGGTTAGAGCAATGCAGGCCCAGGACAACCCTATTAACTGCTGGGATGACGGTTGCTACTGACTTAGCTGCTGATACACACATTTTATTCTTTGGTAAACATTCTACCTGCATCTCCATAGTCACTATTAGTCTTGCTAACAGAAAAATACTTCCAGTCTACTTACAGAAAGCTCAGAAGATTTCAGTTTATAAAAATGGATCTTAAGAACTCTCACAGGCAATGGAGGTTTGTACAGTCTGTGATTATGATAGGCTTCATGGCTCTTTACTCAAACAATCCCACTCTTTCTTTCTTCCTCTCTCTGCTTCCATTATATGTGGTGGAAGCTGTGTTTTGTTTCTCTCCACTATTCTGGGATTTCAGATGGGCTTAAATTAAAGGAGGACAACAACGTAGGCTAAGGTGACTAAAGAAACACCAGTGATATCCAAGAGGCTTTTAGGTGAATCCTGATAACTGTTCTGCTTTCTAAAAGGAACAAAATATACAAAAGGTTTTCCCATGCTCATCTTCTGACATTTCTGGACACAGCTGTTATTTTTGTATGCTTTAATCACAGCAAAACATACATTCTGGAGATCTAGTCAGGGACAGGACCAGACAGAAGGACCAAGTCACTGCAAATAATTGTGAAAAGATAGTATGTCTTACTATTGATCCATGGTCAGAGTTTGCCCTGTTTCTGTTGGGAATCCATAGAAGGAAAAAGGACAATTCAATAACAGTTAAGTAATTAAAAATAAAGCTTCCGAGTTTGTAAGACTTTAGGTAAGAAAGAAGGTAAATCCTGTCCAGCTCTTAACATAGCTTAGTATTGAAGATGCTGCCCTTTTGTTTGTTCAGGCCACAAAAATTAGTATTAATTAACTTGATCGCAGGTACAGTGAGGTAATGCTTAAATACCATCAAAATCCTAGTGAATCCAGGAACCTGTAGAAATAAAAATAGTTGCTATTCATGGCTATATTCTTTGGAGTTTTCTCTTGGATCAGAATAAGATTCCAGGGTTACAGACAATCACTTCTTCATTGCTGCATTGATCATTTAATCCAAATGCTCCTCCTGCAAATTGGGCCATTTTCAAGACATTATAAATGAATCTTCCAGCTCCACAATTAAAGCCATCATGCTGATGAATGAGCCAGTAATGCTGATTTACATTCAGCAGTTATGTGACTTAAAGTTAAGACATACATATCCTTGCCTCCACAGCGGCATTACATATCCTTGCCTTCAGAAGCAGCGGCAGCCTCTGCAGATTGTCATCCATCAGGCTTTTTTTGTTACCACCCTTGCTGAAAAGCCTGCAATGCTTCAGATACAAGAGAATTGGCTAATATTAGAAAGTTTCCTTCTTTATCACCTGTTTCAAAAGCAAATGAAATGCTTATTGATGACATCAAACCTACGGTCTTGAAGACAGATTATGGATTTTACTCAGTGGATCATCAGACTAGAGGCAGGACCAGTTTTCATTCCCACTGCAGCAAATCAAACTTGGCCAGAAACAGCTGTTCAAAACAGGATTGAACAGATTCATCTTTGGCCTTATTCAGTTCCGGATCCCACTATAGAAACTGCCAACAAACATGTTAATTAGAGAAAGCCTAAGTCTATAAATGTTGCTGCCACTGGAACAGAGGCCTTAGAACCTGACAAGTGTCTATCATTTGAAACAAAATGGTGCAAATGTTCCAAGAACAAGCACATGAGAACCTACAATGAATGTGTGAGGGCTTTCAGCTGTGATTTCTTCTTTCAGGGTAAGACCCTTGACCATTTACAGTGGAGCTCTGCTGCTCTTTAGAAATCATCTGGCAGTTTCCAGATTTTAATCAGAGCAAAAAGGAAGCAGGATGAAAAGGGGACTCCTGTATCCTCCAGGTCTAGGGGGGAATTTACCCAAGCCTAGCTGTGGGAGGATTTCAGAGACAGAGGAAAATGAGGCAGATGCCAGAACAAGTTCCTGGCAGGGATTTTGTCCTGATTCTCTTCACATGGGACAACAACTTCCAGATCCAAGCCTGTTTGAATAGAAGGAGAAAGAAACTCCTGCTAAACTGGGCTGATCCTAGAGGAATGCTAGTAGAATGGGGGAGAAAGATGTAAGTGCAAGGTCCTACACCTGGGTTGGAGCAATCCCAGGCACAGCTACAGGTTGGGCAGAGA
>NDXB01000830.1:0-10201 GCA_002631895.1 Agapornis roseicollis
CTCCTCACCCCTCCCTCCAACAGCTCCAGGTCCCTCTGGTGCTGCTGCCCCAGAGCTGGATCAAGGCTGCAGGAGGGTCTCACAGAGCTCAGCAGAGGGGCAGGATCTGCCCCCCCGAGCTGCTGCTCACGCTCTGGGGTGCACCCAGCACATGGGGGGGGTTCTGGGCTCAAGCGCTCACTGAAGCCAGGTCATAGGGAGCTTCTCCTCATCCAACACCCCAAGTCCTCCTCCCCAGGGCTGCTCCATCCAGTCTCCCCCAGCCTGTAGTTGTTGCTTTTGGGTTAGAAAAAGCTGATCTCCTCTGATTTGGTGATGGGCTACAGCCAAGCTGTGCTGTGAACCACGATTTTGTCCTTCTGCTCCAGAGATGTGCTCGTGAACAGTGCACAGAGAACAGAGGAGGCTTCTCTGGCCTGAACTGGTTAGTCAGTTAAATAAATACATTGAAGTGTATAAGAACTTGTAATGACTACAGGGGAATTATTTAAGTATCAGAAATAGTTTTATAATCTTTAACCTCAGTCAGAAATGAAAAGTGGTGCATGCGTTCCTTCCTATCTTTCCTATCAACCGTTTTAAAGAGTCAACCCAGATATTAGTTAACATACTGCCCTTAAGATTTTGACCACAACTGTGTTATGGAAGTGATCCACGAACTAATTGTTTTAGGAGTTGAGCCTCACGTTATTCCTGCTAATATCACAATCTGCTTTGTCGCTGAGGTTCATGGGAACTGGTGACTGATTACAAAGCTGGGCTGACACTTGTTGTCCCTGTGTCCTGCTCTCCTCTGCTGTCCTCGGCAGGGACTATCCCTGGGCAGCGTTGACCTCAGCGGCTAGCAGCCAGAAGAGGTTGGACCAAGGGTGCCAGTCCACAACAGCTCCTGGGTGATTGATGGCTCAGAGGACACTGCCGTTATCACCAGCATTAATACCAACACAGACTCAACATGGTTACTCAGGAAAGCTCAGATAGTCATGGAAGTGGTTCCATTTCTTACCTTAATTGTTCTCAGAGTGGGGAAGAATAAGCCAAGAGCTTCATGTTGCTGCCAGCAGTCCTTCAGCAGAGCTCTTGCTATAGCAAGCAAATGGTAAACTTTTACTGCAAGCACATTCTTATTCAGTTACTGTGTTTTGAACAGTGAACTCAATCTTTGAGGATAGATTTCCTTTATTCTGTCTATTTAGTTTGAGCTGATATAGTATGAGGAGAAAACTATAATGTGCTGTAGAAATGGATTGTCAAGGTCTTGTTTTATGCCAAGTAATGATTTAAAGTGACCTGTTATCATGCTGATTAACATAGGGGTGTTATTGCAAACAGCTCAGGCAAACATACTTTTAAATTATGAGTAATACATTTGTGGGTTTATTAATATTCCCAGGAAATCCTGAAATGATATGCAAATTGAACAGAAAGGTTTAGTTCCTGAGGCATCTTTATTAAGCTTTTTGTGAGAATGTGTGTGCTCATGAAGGTTAAAGATCTGGCATCACTGAAAATGTATTAATCAACAGACAAGATATAGCACAATGCACTCTTCCCAATGGCCTTGGCTCTGACCCTTTTAAAGATAATGGGAATACTGTCCACTAAGAACTAGATTATGACGATCAAGTGCATTTCATCAGGGTTTGACTTGAACCATGATCCCAGAGGTGAAAAGGCAGAGGTTTATCCACTGAGACAACCAGCCCCTGTCCAGATAAGATCTTGAATATGATGTATAAGGGCAAATTAAGATAGAGGAAGGAAATTGATTGCTTACGACCATTGTTACCTAAGACTGGTCATAAGGAAATCCTGTGCATCCTGAAACTGCCTCTGTTATTTAAGGTGGTCATCTGAGATGCCTGATTTTTATAAAGTACTAGTAGGAAGATGGCTTTGTGCTTTAGTCCGTTACTCAAAAACATCATTCCCGTGTTTGGAATTGCACTTGCTTAAGTAAGTTAGTGGTTAGTTGGTATGTCATTGGATAAACTGCTAATGAGTAATGACAGAGATAGGAAATATTATCACTAAATTGTTCTCACTGGCAAATACAGAGCAATAAGGAAAACCAAAATCTGAGCATGTGAAATACCTAAAAGGGGAGCTACAGCCTCCACTGGAAAAATGTTAGGGGGTACATAATGGGAGAAAACTGACAGCACTGTTTTGTCTAAGTCAGTGCTCAGGTATTACAGGACCAACAGGCATCATAAGGCAGTAAGTGTCTTTCAGAACGAGAACTACTGCAGTTCACTTCCTGAGAAGTGTTTGTGTTAGACCCTGGTGCTGGTCCAAGCCCTGAGCCTGGAGCACATTCCTCAGCTGGGCACATGCCCGCTCAGGAGGGTCAGCACCACAGCACTAAACCTGCTGTCTTGGCACAGGGTCTGCACCTGGCAGGGTCTCTGGTCGTGGTCCTCACACTGTGCAGCAGCAGCCCTGCTCACAGCGGGTGTGAGGAGCCTGAGAAATGTGGGGAATCAGGCGAGGAGGCAGAGAAGGGAGCTCTAATGAGACAGAGCCAATAGCAGTCTCCAGTAATTACTCTGGTGATCAATAGACATCAAGGGGAAGTGTGGCTCCTTCCAGGCATTTTGAGCTACTTGAATATTTCTGTAACAGAAATATTATTTTTAAAAGTATTTTTGAGAGCAGTTTTCTAAAAAAGTTGCAATAGTTCTTAGAAAGTGTTCATGTCCTTTAAACCATGGGAATGTCTCTTGAGAGAGAGAGATGTATTGTCAAAACAAGGACAAAACAGAGTTTTCTTGGGGAAGCTTCCACTGAAATCAAAGATTTTCTAAACTAATACAGGCACAAGGAATCTTTGTGCTGACAGTCTTATACTGCCCATGCCTATTCTAATGCTAAGAAAAGTGTAGTTGGTACAGTTTCTCTGTGTGCCACATATCCACAGTTATGGAGGAATTCATGATTTGACAACACTGCCATTCAGGATGTATAGAAAAATCCTTAGAAATACAATAATATACAAGAGCAGTGTAAGTAGTACATTTCTAGTCAGTAATTTTGGCTTTTTTTTTTCTGTGAAACATGATGTTAAAGAATGGCTTTAGTAAGATTCAAAATACACAGTACTGGATCATTTTACAAAGTCGTAGCTGGAGAAAACAAGCCAGGGCAGAGCTGTGTGTGACATCTTCATGGGTAAGTGGAGGGATCAGCATTTCCACAGACCTGCATTTGAAGTCATCAGACTGCTGAATTGGTTTCTAGATATTTTATCTATTTCAGATGAAATCACTGTATGTCCAAAGGCTCTTGGAAAAAATAATCCTGTGCTACCCCAGCCTGGCAGAGGAGGTTACAGTGACCAATGCCCACATACATTAATTCATTAAGGTCATTCCTTTGTGCTTATTTCCTCTTTTTGGTCTGAAACTTCATTTCCCTTTCACAGCTGTGAATTCTCTGGTGGGCCCTGGAGATGGATTTGATAAATGCTGCTAATATCACCTTCTGATCTACCAGTGCTCTGACTTTGGTCTGTAGGTCTTGATGAGTAATTGCTGTTGTTCTACTCCAATGACTGAATTAAGTTGCCCTGTTTAAAAGGGTCCATACATGTGTGATTTTAGCCGAGATGGCCTGTTGCAGCACAGCAGTGGACATTGACCTTTCAAGAGTGCCTCATTACTGAAAATGAAGCAAGCAAGTTCCCTTGATTGCTCCAGCTGGCTAAGCTCTGTTATAATCCTTTGATTATATATTTTAAGCTACATTTAATTATGTTGCTTACCATCAAGCTACATAATTCTGAAATTTAGTATTCCAGATAACAGTTATCTTTGCCCAAAGTGCACACTGCTTCACCACATAGAGCCCCATGAGCTATAGGGACAGTGACCTGCTGCCCATTCATCCAGCCCTGCTCAGCCTTTTCTTACACAGTGGGGTCCAGGTTCTGCAGGCAGTGCCTGTGCAAACCTATGTGCCCTGGTCTCATGCATTGTCCCCTTCTTCACCCTGGCACAGGAATGCACTTGTACATCATAGCGCTGGCAAGAGAAAGGGAGGCAAGTTGAAACTCTTCAGCATCTTTGACAGCACAGTTGCCTGGAAAAGCAAGAGTTTGGCAATTCTCTTAGGAGGTGATGGGCACTGAAGCTGATGCAGGCAACAGCCCTAAATGCTTTCAATTCTACTCAAATTAAATAGGGAATATCCCTTACTGCAGATGCAGTCATTCTTTAATTCTTTGGAGAGAACTTGGTTAATACCAAGCCAGTTCCTCTGCAGGTCAGTAGGAGCTTGAGTACACAAACTGACTGATGCATTTGGCTCATGAAGTTTGCTAAATGGAAATCTAGAACTTCAGACTCCAAAATCCTGTCAGTAGATTTAACCTGATTTTACAATTCGTATTCTGCCCCGTCAGTTTTTTCTCTCGGCCACAGGCCAAGGGGACGCTGCTTGCCCATCCTGCATGGCTGCATTTCCCAAGGTGCATCTGCTTGCATCTCATGGGTATCAGCCAGCTATAGATGTACTACTCATACATATGGGTGGTATTTTCATGTGGAAGATATTAATTGAACATTCATGTTGGGCTGGTCACTGAATATTTTAGGACACATATCTTGACATAACATCAGCAGCTCAATCCTTACAGCAGATAAAACATTGGTCCTGCATCATTCTTGCTATCACTTAGGTATAAATACATTGATGTAATTGAGTTGAGGGAAAAAACAGTCTTCTGAACTGCCTGTGACATACAGTTCTGGAATTAACTTCCAGCCACAGCATTTTCAAATCTGTGTAATTGCTCGAATTACCCCATCCCGTCATGTAATGCCTTAAAGATTGGGTTCTTAAGGATGATCTTATAATGAGTGAATTAAATAGAACAATATATTGATTTTTAGGCTCTGAACTTAATTTCTTTGTCATTTTTAAGGCATTTAGAGTGACAGACACACTTATGTTTGCTGTTATAGCACTGACATTATTCACAATGCTGTTTAGTGTACACTATGGAAATAAGTGAGCAGTTTGTGCTGAAAATGGCCATGGTTAGAGGATGGGGGAGGTGAGGGGAAGTGTTTAAGCACAGTGTTATATGCTTTAGAAGTAAGATTCTGACTGCTCCTCAGTATCATCTGGCCTATAATCATTTTCATGCATTTTCTGCAGTGCCAAGGAGCTCCAGACACCCATGTGCCTGTCATAAAGCAAGTACAATCAGATAATGTCAGATCCTGTTCCTTCTCTTACTAAGTTGCACTGAGGGGAAATGATATTTATAACTGTTTGTGACAAGACCTAGTGACCACTGTGAGTTTTCACCAGGAATCTAGCATTTTGAGAATACAGGCTCAAATGAAAGCCCAAGTGCTCTTAATGCCAGAAAAACTCCAAACCAACTGATAGTTAAAGCACGCTCTTCTACTGAAAAATGAAGCAGAGTTTTCTCAAAAGTTCAAGTTTGCATCGTTTCTGCCCCAGCGTCTACATTGCCACCACGTAAATACAGGAAAACTGTTGAGTGGCATCACACTGCACAGACCTTGTCACTGCCCTTCCTAGGAGCCTCGGATGTCTCTGCACAGTTTATGGGCACGTTTGAAGAGGGGGTTACAGGTACTGTGACACAGTCGCTTAATAGCTAGGAGAAACAAATCACTTGTTAAAACTGACTAAAACAGTGCATGAAATAAGTCTATGAAAATAATCCAGTGAAAATATTTGTTGTACGCGTGAGGTGAATTGTCTTCAGTAGGCATTCCCTACCTAGTTGGGGTTTGACATCCAGCCGGGTCATCCTGAGGTTTTGGCTTTGTCATTCCAGGGAAAAGATGTCACTACACCTGGGGAACTCAGGGAACTGATAGAGCAGGGCACACAATACAGCCTTGTTCCTGTTATCTGTCCTCTCTGCCACAGTGTCAGCAGCTCATCTGCACGGCACAGGCACAACTGAAGGGGCCACTGCAGCTCATAAACACATCCGAAACTTCTCTGAATAATAACACACATCTGAAGGCTTCGTGCCCTAACCCGCTGGCCTTCATTTAGTTTGCAAGTATCATCAGAGCAACAGCAATCTGAGCACATAAAATGTTAAAAGTGTGAATTGGTGCGAGAGGACAATGCATCTATTTACCACGGCCAGCCCTTGGAATGCCCATGAGTAATTCATACCATTGTGTTCTGTGGAGCATTGTTCTGTTATTCAGTCCTTGTGGTTTTCACACTCCAGCAATAGCCTTCTTTCTCCTGATGATCCTGCTCTCCTGCTCTGATCTGTTTACTTGGCAACAGCAGGAAAAATGTATTTGCACTGTAGTAACAGACATACAGTTCAAAGAAAAGTTTTAATGAGAATGGCAAATCTTCTCCTATGCTAGACTGATGCTGGACAGAAGTATCTTTAAGGTGCAGATATGTGGAGCAGGAAAGAGGTGGTAAGGTTTGCGTTCATAGCCACTTTGTAAGTATGTGTTATGGCTACACATCTACTCCATATGCGTAAATACAGGATCACAGCTTAGAAACACTCAGGGTAAAATATTTTTTCCTGAAGTATGTTGAGATTGCTACATAAGGATAGTGGCTGTTCTACCCCAACATTTTTAGGATTGGGCATATTATTAGGTACATACTATAAATTTCCACACAGTTGTTTATAAATGTTTATCCAAAAAATCTGAAATACTAGGGCTTTTGATCAGGTGTCAAAACATGCACAAATTGGCTGCAGTTATTTGTATTTTTGAATCTTTCCCTGTACATCGTCACTGCATGTGGTATGAGATTCTATGATTCTATGAGATGCACTAAAACAGGAAAGGCTGCCTGTTATTTGGCATCCTGGTGTAAAAGTGCATGTGTGTAGCAACACAGCAGCTAAAAACTGGAGAAAGCTGGAGGCCTAGGAGAGGAGGTCCTGGGCAGTGCAGGTGCTCAGGTAGCTGCTTTTCACACAGATAATTAATGTGTACAAGTAGCTGCTAATTGCACATTTCAGGAATGATTTATGAGGTGGCAGAGGGGAAAGAGGGACAGGATCCAATTTCTTTGGGAACCTCTGCCATTCATACAATGGTATCAGCACAGCTGTGAGATGGGACATGATTAATGAACAGTGGGCAAACACACCACCGTCCTGTGGGATGCTGCTTGCATGACGCCTGTCAAAATAGAAAGTGGCACTGAGAGCGGCGACCGGCAGCAAACAGTGCAGAGTGTGAGCTTTGTGTCTTGTAATTCACTGATTCACTCGGATGTCAGGCCTAACACCAGCTATGCCTCTGAAATAAGGTCGTTTATGTACATCAGAACAATTATTGGTGTAATGTGGACAATTATCATTGACTTGTTATGACCAGGTTTGTGTTCATGCACAAACAATTGCAGGTATTTATTTTCTCTGTAGAGGGCCAGGAGGAAACAAATTAGGCAGTGACTAGTGTTTATACAGGACATTAAATCTAGACTTACTAACATCTCTGTTAAATATCTGCCTCTAGTCCTCTGTCCTGACTGCTGCCTGGGAACATATCTTGCCCACTGTCATGTACCCCTGCTACCTGACATGCACCACCCAAAATAGGTGTGCAGAACCATTGCTTGTCTTTGCTTAGCAAGAGTGATGTGCACATCCCTGTGTTTATTGTACTCTCTTGTCTGAGTTAAAGATAATGTGAAGTAATATGGTACTTTGTGCTGGCATTTCTGGGGGCTGATTAGCATATCAGTTTGCTGTGCTTCTGTAATGCTGCTCTGCTTTGTCTTTGAAAAGATTGCTAATAAAACTCAAAAGTTCACCCATCTTGAAATAGTAAATGCACATATAGCTCACTGCTGTGAAGAACCAGTGGTCCGTGTTTCACTGGGGAGGAAAGGAACATTCTGGTCACTTTTCTCAACAAACTGTTTAAGTATCAAAATACTACTGGTTTGCACTAAGGTTTGGAACTATTATATGATGAATACACCTCAAGCTGTGTAACCAAAGTCTCCATTTGTTTGCTTTCATATAATGTAGTATTTTATATTGCTTCAGTTCAACATAAAGAATGAATACGTTTATTTCTATCTCTTATAGCTTTTAGAGTTTGACAGAGAGCTGTCAGTCTTTAAAGACAGATTGTATGAACTGGACATCTCATTTCCACCCAGGTAAGATTCATTTATAATCCATTTCTTTAACTAACTAAAACGCGATTGTTGCGAGAGCTGTAGGTAAAGTGTGAGTGTTCCCATGCGCACTAGCAATGATAATGCTCTTCATTCCTTTCATAAGCATTTGGCCTTCCCACACACCCCCATTGCAGTGCAGTCGTGTGCTGACGGTGCGCTGCAGCTCCTCGTTCAGGTGATCCTGGCCTTTAGAGCTGCTCATGTGTCAGGCGTGATGTGATTGTGTGCTGAGAGATGTGCAGCTGCTTTGAAGCACTGGACCCAGGTAACCTGTTAGCGCATTTTATTGCAACCGTAAAGGCAGTCATAACCTTAAGTTGTTGAAAAGTGACTGACAGCAGTGGTGCTCTCTGGGAAAAGATCGGAGGGGGGGAGTGGGGAGGATATCCCAATGCTGTTTCTCAAGAGGGTCCAAGAGGAGTATTAGGAAAGAGGATGGGAACTTGGATGCTGCTTTTCAATTTCAGTAAGCACGGTATATAACTATTAGTTTGGCCTTTAGTATGCATGCATGATTTTAATCAGCTGTACTCCTTCCATGAGTTTTAGCACGGGTAGATAAGCATTGCTGACATAGAAACACAAGGCTTTTGTGAATGCTGGTGCTGGTTGGAAGAAATCTATGGAAAATTTGGTAGTTTTAAACATGTGTGGCCTCCTTTCCCAGAATGAAGAAGTCAAATCTCACAGTTGCTTTCAAGGGAAGGAAATACTGCAATTGCAAAGAAGTTTAAAGTCCCAGAAATCATAGATAAAAACATAAATTCTATATACCTTTTGATTTAAATATTGCTGGTTTGTTCTTTATGGATGGGTAGAAAAGTATGATGTTTTGGCATGCACTAAGAAAAAATTTGGGAAGTTTGCCTTTTGATTATCATAATCTCATTACTTCTCAGCAGCCAGCTGCGGTACAAATTATATTGATCCCTTGGGACAATGGAAGTATGCATGGAGAGGTTACTGCTGCTCAGAATTGTTCCTATTGATTGAGTTCAGCAGCAGAGGTCCAGCAGTGTGTATGGCTCCAAGTTATTTTGTGAGCTGTGTACCTGGTCAGGGTAAAAAGAGGTGAGGGGGATTTGATAGGAGTTTTTGACCAGAAATACTCTTCTACTTGATCTCACCAATTTTGGTGCTTTAAGCCAGAACGAGGTTTGGCAAAACCACATTGCTGCATGGATGGGTTGCAGATGCTCCAGACATTTTTGACAATATAGTTTGGTGTCATTCTGCTCTCAGGCATTTGGTGCAAGTAGTGTTTGTATCAAACCTTTACTTTTGATCTGTCTGAAATGATGTGAACATCTGGTCAAGGTATAAACGCTTGAAAAAATGATTTTCACTGATACATCTAAACCTCAGGAGAGATTTCTGTTACCATTTTAGTGACTGAGTTTGTTGCAAATGGCAGCTACGCTGGATACAACCCAGGATTGGCCGTGCCCTGTGAGGCTGCGGGCAAATAATAAGTGAGCTTTTTTCTCCTTTACATCCCATTGGAGCAAGTAGTGATGAGAGACCTCCACAAATGAATTAGAGGTGGAACATAAGCTGGAACTTTTGTACAGGAGACACCCAGTAGCTGCTGATGTTGCACTAAAACCAGCAGCGACCTTTGGGGGGGATGGAGGAGAATGATCATATGAACAGGAGCAAGAGGAAGTAAATATTAGTTAACTGCATTGGTACTCTCTGCTGCCTCAGTATCTGAATACTTTGGCACAGAGCGTTAACATCCAGGTGATGTATTTCAATACCATTAACATTTAAGCTACTGTATGCCATGTAGGTCTGTTGTTGTCTAGAACAGAGATATTAAATGAAGTGCTACACCATAGATGAACCCCTGGTAAAAAACACAAGACCAGATGAAAATGTTCCATTCCAGGAATCCTAATGGACAAAACACAGAGTTTGGCTTTTTCTAATTGATGTAATGAACTAAATGAAAGAAATACCCTATAATAAGAGTGTTGTAGTTTGAACCCAGCCAGGCAGCACGTTCACCCACTCAACCCCTCCTTCCTGC
>NDXB01000831.1:0-18289 GCA_002631895.1 Agapornis roseicollis
GGGGGGGGGGGTGGGGGTGTGTGTGTGTCTAGAGGTAAACAGCTGACAGGTTCTTTCTGGGTGCAAAGCTTGATGAATGAGGTTTATGAATGCAGTCTGTTTAACTGCTTCTTTGATTTCATATGGTTTGTTGTTTGTGCACTGCAGGGAAGAAGCATTTAGAGAAAGCTGTACAGTATTGCCTTGCACTTCTAAACTTAACCCTACAGAAGGAGAATCTTTTTATGGATCTGTTGCGGGAGAGCCACCTTTCCCTTATTGTCACACCATTGGAGCAGCTGCTCCAAGGAATCAATCCTCGCACTAAAAAGGCAGATCATGTGGTGAATATCGCTCGGTATGTGTGAAGTATTGAGGAGGATTTTCAGAGGCTCACAAGTGTTTGGGTCCCGGTCCTGTCATTAGTTTTACTATCCAGTGTTTCTTTTTGCACAGGGCATCATACATGTTTTTGTCTTTCAATTACATTACTTTTTTCACATAACGCTAGTTGACAAATAGTTTAAAAAAGCAAGCCTGTTAAGATGCTTTCACACTTATTTTTTTTTTATCTTACATGTTTTGGGTCCACGCAGTAGTTGATTTTAGCTAGTTTTGGTTCTTCAGTGACCTGTATTTCTGTGTGATCTGAAGTTATTTTCTGTCTTAACTTACTGTGTAGTGTTTGTGCTAGATTTTGTATAAAAAGAATGGTAA
This sequence comes from Agapornis roseicollis, assembly GCA_002631895.1. Taxonomy (NCBI): domain Eukaryota; kingdom Metazoa; phylum Chordata; class Aves; order Psittaciformes; family Psittacidae; genus Agapornis; species Agapornis roseicollis. Next base: position 697 of record NDXB01000831.1, read on the forward strand.
AAATTCCAGACGAGATGATTAATCCCCACTCAGCGTAGTACCCTTTTAATGAAGCAGTGTTAAGTGTTTCATATAGAGTTAGGGTTGGTTTGTAGCTTTAACGTTATCTCATGTAGTTTGAGTTGTGAAGGTTTTAGTTCTAAATGTTGTTTAATTTCTCATCTGTGTCTTACCATCTTGAAATAGTAAATTCTCAACAATTTATTTCAATAATCTTGTATTTTTCAAGGTATCTTTGTCATGGAAGCAGCAATCCTGAACTGGCTTTTGAAAGTGCGAAGATTTTGTGCTGCATTTCTTGTAATTCCAACATCCAAATAAAGCTAGTTGGTGATTTCACACATGATCAGGTAAATGGTGGTTTCTTTGGATCTGGAAAGAGAAACTAGTGGAGAAATACTAGTATTCCATAGTGTTACTTTAAAGGACAGGGTTCTAGATCAAGCATATTAAAACTATATATGTCTTATATCTATTTACCTCTTAAAAGTCTTTCATTGTGGCACTGTGAAAAGCAACTACATTCATTGAAAATAAGAACCCCAAAATCATTAATGTTTGCAAGAAGGGGAATAACAATATTCTTTGAGATAATAAGACTTTTCTTGACTTTATAGTCTTCAACCTGTGAGGATAACCTATGATATGTATCAAGAGCAGATTATTTTCTGTTCAGTGGCTAATGCTAACCTATGTTTAGAAAAGCAATGACTCTTAACTCCTTATTAACTAGGTTATATAATTTTTTTGTCTAGAACTAATGTTAACTTACATGCAGAGAAGTATGAAAGGTATTTTTTTTAATATACTTAAAATCTTCTTAATTTTCATTCTTTCATTGTTGAATACAGAGTATTAGCCAGAAGCTGATGGCTGGGTTTGTGGAATGTTTGGACAATGAAGATGCAGAGGAATTAATTAATCCGGATGAGGGTATGTAAAAGGCTTCTTAAAAATGGCTCATGTAATTGTCTTTTGTATAGAATTAAATTAATGGGAGGTGAAGAAAGTGCTTTTAAGTCAGAAAACCCCTTCCTTGTGTTTTCTGTAGAACTAGACCTTTAAGTGAATGAAAAGCACCAATGTCTTGTTAATACATGTCCACAGTGTGATGAGCCAACTACAAACTGTTTTTTCAGAAGACAACATTGCTCTGGATGTATTATTTAGAGCTGTATTGAGACTAATTTGAAATTTTGATCTTGTATCCCTTTACTAATATAAATTGATACCTTCACTTTCTTCTGTTCAACCAGAAGGCTCTGAGGGTTATTCCATTAAATGGATTTCTTCACTTCATTGTTCACTTTTCTTTTTTCTTTCTTTTGTTGTTAATCAAGAACTGGAGCCTGAAAAGAAGCAGGCACGAATCCATCATGAAACAAGGATCCATATTCTGAATCTCCTTATCACCTCTCTTGAGTGTAGTCCTCCCAGCCTTGCTTTATATCTCCTGGGATATGAACTGAAGAAACCTGTCAGCACCACAAATCTGCAAGATCCAGGTATGAGGAAGAAACATTGACCTGGCATTTATTCTGTTTTGTTACCAATACTGAGGATATTTATTGGAAAATTCATGGGAGAAGCAGTTTCTCTTAATGTTAAGAATAATACAACAGGCCTTTTTCAGTTCCTGAAAAGCTAAATTAAAATATTATGTTGCTACCAAATGCAGCATTTAAACAGCATTAGGATTGATCCTTTGTTTAAATTGGATTTTGGAACAGGCTTGAAATTAGAGTTGTGGGGGGAAGTGATATATATGCATATATATATATATATAAAAATGCATATATATATATATAAATACATATATATGGTAATATGAACTTTAAAGCAACAGAAGTGGCATATGTGATGTTTCTTGTAATGGTGAGAAAAATAGTGTGTTAGTATGTGTTTTGTTTGCCTCCTCAGTTTCTAACTTGTATTTAGTACAAGACAGGCATAGGTGAACTTGCTTAAGTTCAGCAGAGCTGGTCAGGGGGCTGGAGCACTGAGCCTATGAGGAGAAGCTGAGGGAGTGGAGAAGAGAAGGCTTTGGGGGGACCCAGTAGTAGTTGTCTGAATATTTACAAAGAGGTTAATGAGAAGATGAAGCCAGGCTCTTCAGAGGTGTGTGGCAGGGAGAGACAGTGGGCTTGTCAAAATGAGAGGCTCCGAGTGGATAAAGCAGAAACTTTTTCACCATGAAGACAGTGAAGCAGTGGAGTGGGTTGGCCAGAGAGTTCAAGGAAATTTTCAAGACCCAACTGTATAAATCCATGAACAATCTGGTCTGATATCATAACTGAGCAATAGTTTGGAGTTGAGATGTCATTGAATCCATTCCAGTCTAAAGTTCGAGATTTTCCCTGATTTAAAGGGTGTGTTTATGTGAACATGTTTGACCAAACATTTCATTTTAGTTATTTAGAGAAGAATATTTTCCATTAGGTTTGTATTGGATGCTGTGGCCCAGGAGTTTTTGGTCTTTCATAGTTATAAATGAAGGTAGATAGGACCTAGATTTTATATGGGGGGGGGGGACAGAAAAGTCTTGAAGTTATTTGATATATCAGAAAGATGAAAAAGAAATGCCAACTTTTTTCATCTGCAAAGGAACTTTCAATTGCAGTGGTACCTGTTTTGGGTATTTTGAAGTTCTGTAGTTATGTGATACAGGTAACCCATCTGCACCCACACAATTTTACAGGGTCTCATGCAGGGTCAGTGACAGGGGACTTTGTCTCAAGGCCATGAGAGAGTCATGTGCACATCTTTGAATTATCCCATTCATAATGTAAAAAAATAATGACCATAAGCCATTTGCCATGAGATAATAATTTCCTACTAAAGCATAAATTATACATGCCAAACAAGGATGATTTTCCCTGTAAAAACTGCAGTTATTGATGCCTTTAGTGCGTCAGGGTATCTTTCTCGGTTGGTTAAAGAATTAATTTGCTAAAGGAAGAAAGCAAAAAGTCAGGATTTTGACTTCAGTATTAAAATCTCCTTCCTGTTCCCCTTGGTTGCAGTATCAGGTGCCTCTAGAAGCATTAGTCATAAAATGGCTGTAATTGTAAAATAAAGACAGGAATTTCAAGCTCTTCTTGAAGCTTTCAACTGAGAGCAGGATTTTGTATTTTCATGCAGAATATTAAAGAATAATGGAATCTTTTTCATAGAACTGAAGAAAAAGTTCTTATGTTTGATTGCTTAATTTTCCTCTTTCACCAGCATCTCAAAAGCCTACAGGTTAACAATAAACATTTGCATTAGAATTTGGTTGAAACACAGTTCTGTCTTTCATTTTAATTAACAGAGGAAAAAAAACTCTGCCAGGTATTTTTGCTATAGCTCTGTGGAGCAGTGTAGTGCAGCACAAGGTATGTGAACAATTTAGTTTCTGTAATTCTGTGTACTAACTGACATTTGCTGTGGGTGCTAGTAACATCAAGAATGTTAAGAAATTACTTCTCTATTTTAAGGTGTCTTGGGTTGCCCGCGGACTTGCCTTCATGCTATTTTGAACATACTAGAGAAGGGTACCGAAACAAGGAATGGGCCTACAGCAGTTCAGGAATCTCCTCATCTTGCAGAACTCTGTTACCAGGTATTCAGCATGTTTTCTGTTGACATATAGTGAAAATAGGCTCTAAATAAAACTAGCTACTTGGTGAATACAGGTTGCTGATGATTTTGACAATCATTTCGTTTTTAAAATGCATGTGTCAGGTTTTTATATACCTTGAACTTTTTCTATTTACCATTTCCTGTGTGAAAAAGTATTCTTTTGTAGCAAAGAGAAAATAAAGAGTCTGCACTCATGCAGAATTTTGAGTTGGGATGTACTCGTACAGCTGATGTTTTAAATGTTTCTGGCAAGCCCCTGAATCTGTTATGACCATATACCAATTTTTTTGTTGTTATTTTTTTAAATTTTGGAACTGCAGTTTGCCAGCAAGGAAGATAACAAATAATTCCAAATAAGCCAATAAAATTCTCTTCTTTATTCTGTAGCAATGACAGAATGTATGTATGTATGTCTAAGGAGATGAGATGAGGAAGACAGCTGAATTAGGCATACGTGCAAGGTAGCTGATCTTTAGCTTTAAATCATAGTGCCATATGATTGCACACCTATATTATATTGAAAATCTGTGGAATCTAGACAGGATTTTAAACACTATTAAAAGTAAAAGAGGCCATATTGCAGGAGGAGGAAAAAAAAGAAAGATTGTGTTTCCTGTCTTGGTAAACCTAGAGATGGAAAAAGACATTCATTTTTAAGTGAGCAGAGCAGACAGAAAGGCTTATATGGTGTCATGTGAGCAAATAACCATTGGAATCATCTACACACTGGTACTCCTTTAATGCCGTAATTCAACGTGTATAATATATAGTATGTTCAGCTTTGGAGTGGAAAACTTACTGTAAATACAGGTAATAATATTTGAGCAGTAAAACAGTGTTATGCATGTTTTGATTTGGTGATTAGTTTGTTTTTAAAATAAATTACATAAATGGCTGTCTACCTGGTTTTGATTGTCAGGTGATCTATCAGTTGTGTGCATGCTCTGACACATCAGGTCCAACTATGAGATACCTGAGGACCAGCCAGGATTTCTTATTCACTCAGCTGCAGTATTTGCCATTTTCTGTCAAAGGTAACTTTATACTAAGATAAGACTGTGCATGTTTAAAATCCATTTTATCTTTTGACTTCCTAGGAACACAGAAGAAGAAATATAGGTAGCATTATTAAACTGAATTATTACCTCTGCTAAACTTTTAATTCTGTAGAAATTGAACTCTGCCTAGTTAGACAGTTTAGATGATTAGCACTGAACTTTTGTGAAAGAATGCTAAATTTTCAAATGCATGAAGTCTCCAGAAGGAAATCCTAATTGATATTTCAATTGTCGTTGTAGTTTTGTTAGATTATGCTACAGAACAAAATTTTTTTGAAAAGTAAGAATGCTGTGAAGAACTGAGGGAATAGAAGGCTGGTGGTTATAACAAGCTGTGTTTTTCCCTTCCTTTGAATAAAGTGATTTTATTTGGTGACAGCGTCAGTTTTTAAGCTAATAAATGTTTTTAATGTTCCAGACCAAACCAGTTTCTCAGGTGTCTTAAACTGAATAAATCTACTTACTCACTTTATCAGATGCTTGACCACTAGTTCTTTGTTAAATGATACTAAATTTAGCATTCACATACATGTATCCAGCATAGGTAAAGCACTTTAGATAATCCTATTGTAGCTTAATCTAAATTAGGTGAATATAGAATATGAAGATTCTTGGAGATCTACATTCAAGCCTTATCAACTTTGATAAAAGTTGTAGTTTATTTTGCGTAAATGTTTTGCACTGAAATTAGAACTGACCCTATTTGCTCGTGAAGCGCTGCATTCTCCAGAAAGACTATTTATATCCAGAAAGACATTTATATCCAGATTTTTTGTATATGTGTATACTCTTAATTGCATATGTGTATGATTTGTTTTCACAATAACAATATGTTCATTTTGTCCCATAAACAAACAGTGAGCAGATAATGATATCCTCTAAAACATTTCTCAGTGAAAAATGTTTTCCTTGGACTAAGTAATATTTATGTTCAATTTTATAACTGCTTCCTTATCTCCACCCAGAACATGAAATTTCAACACTGAACCAGATGTCTTGGCTGATGAAGACTGCAGCCATAGAAATGCGAGTGACATCTCTGAATCGCCAGCGCTCCCACACGCAGAGACTGCTGCATTTGCTGCTTGATGACATGCCTGTGAAACCATACTTGGGTAAGAGGAATTTATTGTGAGGGTGAATAAGCTGGAATAAGTGGAAGTGTGAGGGGCTTTATCTGAATTCTTTCCTCCATAAGCTTGTGACAGTTCATTTGTGGTATCGGGTCTGGAATTACCACTGGAGGGATGGAAAGAAAGATGATGGTGTGTTAGACTCTGAAGTGAGAGAAATTAGGGCATGTTGTCACTGTGTAGAAGAGGTGGAAGGTTTTCCTTAGTAAACTGGTTTAGACAAAGTTTTTCTCAGTCCTAACTTCTGTCTGTCTTACATGTTTCCAACCCTCTCTCAGTAGCTACAGGTCAGTTTTGCTTTTGACATTATAACATTACAAAAACAATCCCAATATGACAAAGAATGCAATGTTAAATAACAAGGCAAGATTTCAGAGTTTCAGAGGAGAGGAAAAAGTGAATCAATGGGAAGAGGAACAGGTAGTAATAAAACTCTTTACGTGAAGAAAATAAACAGAATAACTAGAAGATAATGGGCTGCAGCAATATGGTGTTTTCCCTCACTTTTATAGGTCTGAGCACTGTGTTTCCATCTTTGCGGAGATCTCAGTATGGGAAACAGTGTCTAAACACCCTATTCATTTTACAGTGTTCATCCAGCTGTGTTATTCATGCTGGAGGATGGGGTGTCCTTTTGGGCATTTCTGGTATTGTCTAATCTGTATTTGATAATTGGCCAACTTCTGTGAGATAAGTATTGTCTTCATTTGATTAAGAATCAAAGCTGTATTAGAAGATTTCCATGTGAAGGGCCTGTCAGTGTGTGCTCTCTCTTTTTCGGTATTAATAAAGAAGGTGGTATTTTTTTTAAAAAATGCTTACATTTCATTACCTTCAGTTGATGGTGAAGGAGGAATGGAAGATGAAAGTCGATCAGTCAGTGGGTTTCTCCACTTTGATACTGCTTCCAAAGGTAAACATTATGACTGTTTCCTGACTCAGTAAACTTTTTCTGAAGGGGGGGAGGGCCAGCTCTAAAAAGGACACTTTGAAAAAGACAGTGGCAGACTTTCTATGCTGCAGCAGTACCTAGAACAATTTTATTTAGTGTGGGTAAAAACCCTAATTTTAGAATCTTGATGTAGGTGGCTGGAGTGAGTGGGAAACTGTGAACTGGAGAGGAAGTTAGAAGTCTGTTTCCCTTTTCCTCTGTTTCCCTTTCCCATCTGGGAAGGGCAGCATGGCAGGGTTTTAGTCTAAACCAGTGAGACTGTTGGTAAAGCTAAACATGTTTAGCTTTAGCAAAGAATATAAAAGCTAAGTAACTTCAGATTCCTTACAGTGTTTCTGAGTATCAACAAAACACTGTGTGGTTCTCATTGAAAACCAACCTGCTCTTAATTAGAAGAAGAAATATGAATCTTGTATTTCTAAATATTGGATTACGTGCATACATAACAGGAGAGTGATGCAGTGTAACACAGAATTTTAAGTCTCTAGAAAATATTTTTAAACCCCTTATATGGATAGATAGCACTTTCTGAATATTTAATGTTTTATTTTGAAATTTTACACATTAAGATCAGATTTACAAGTGTAAGTTAGGCTCGTATTGTGAATTTTTGTTGTTCTCCCCTTGATGTTGCTGAATACAGTTTGAATTGATTTGCATTTCCAGTGCGCAGGAAGATCTTAAGTATCCTGGATTCAATTGACTTCCGTCAGAACATACCAGAGCCTTTACAACTGGATGTTTTTGAGTGGGGTCAGATTGAGCAAGTCATTGCTAATTGTGAGCACAAGAATACACGTGGACAAGTGGTCTGCAATATCAAGGTGTGCAGTGGTCTGTGGTCTTGAATGTGCTATTTTATATCTTAATAATAATAGAAATGATCAGTGAATTAATAATACTTAGAAAACTGCTTTCAGGTAAAAAGTAAAGCTGTTTCAGATATGTGCATAAATTATGCAGACTGTTTGGATTACTGCATTGCACACACTGATTTCTCGTCTGCACTAGACAGATGCATCAGTTTAAGACATTCTCATGATTTTTTTTATCTTATTATTTTTCCCATCTTGGAATACCTAAGTGATGTTGCAGATACGACATCTATTTACATATTTAGTTAATCTCCAATATATGCAACTGTGTAGTATTACGATGTCTACACAATTACATACACAACACTGTTGTATACTGTGGTAGTTCTTAGAGGCTTTAGTTAATAACAGGTTGTGATGGGTACTTGACAAGCGTGTGATAAATAGTCCTGAAGAATATGTCATCTGAGAGACAAGGGACAGAGCAGGAGCAGAATGTAAAAGTACAATTCATCTTGATGGTGATAGGAATGCAGCTATTCCTTATTTAGAACCAGCTGTTCTATATTGGAAAATATATTTTAGACATGAAAAGAAACAAACCCTTCCTCTGTGTCAGAGAACTATAGTGGAGGTTGAAGAGGAAAATGAATGCGATGTGTTGAAAGAGCTCATGAAAGGACAGAACAGCTTAGGACCAGAAGCAAATGAATAAGTGCAAAAAATTAGAAGTGCAGTGAGTAGGGAGAGAGACTGGACAGCTGAAAGTACTGTAGCTAGAGAATGAAATATAGGAGAAACCTAAACAAAATGAGTAAAACTTGTTTGAATCTCAGTCCTCTGGTTGCATCTGTCATTGTGTATCCATCTCCTAAATACTTCGAGGAGAGACAAAGTCATGTTCCTTGTCATTTGTCCTGGTTTCAGCCTGGATAGGGTTAATTTTCTTCTTAGTAGGGGGTGTAGTGCTGTATTTTGGATTTGGGATGAGAATAATGTTCATAACAAATAGATGTTTTAGTTGTTGCTTAGTGTTTACACTAGATAAAGGACTTTACAGCTTTTCATACCACCCCACCAGCAGGTAGGCTGGTGTGCACAAGAAGCTGGGAGGAGACATAGTCAGGATAGCTGCCCCAAACTGGCCAAAGGGATATTCCATACTACAGCATGTCATGCTCAGAATATAAACTAGAGGGAAAGCTGGCTGGGCACTGCTTCTTGGGATCTGGCTGGCCATTGGTTGGTAGGTGCTGTGCAATTGCATTGCACATCACTTGTATGTTCTATTATTATTATTTTATTATTGTTGCTATTACTATTGTTATCTTCCTTTTCTGTCCTATTAAACTGTCTTTATCACAACCCATGAATTGTAGTTTTTTACCCAGTTCTCCATTCCACAACACCATTACACTTTCTTTTTAAACTTTTTAATTTCAGTACCTTCACAGAGTGCTGGTTGCAGAAATCAATGCCCTTCAAGGAATGGCAGCAATAGGCCAGAGGCCTTTATTTATGGAGGTAAGTATAGAAAAAGTGACTACTGTTTGTTGTTGCTTTTGGTGGATTTCTTTTACTGTCAAGCAGTAAGCTTCTACCATGAAAGCTTGTGGATTTGAGCCCTAACTTTGAGTAATGCCTGAAAGAAATAATAATAAAAAGAAAAAAAAAATAAAATTTGGTAAGATTAACTGTGTCTTACCGTACTGTTCCATAAATAGCAGAACTGGAGTCTCTTTTCTTATTTCTTTAACCTTTTCCCTTGCCATTACTGATAATTGCAGTTTCCACCCCACTGAACAGAAAGCAGTACATACTAATGTCAAGACTGGCTGTTCACAAGTACAGAGTGTAGCAGCCACACTGGGCTCAGGGGACACTAATTTATTTCTCCTTTCTTCAGCGCAGCTGTAGTTTCACTGAACACTGATCTTAGTTATTTTCTGAGCTTCCTGCCATCTTTTAAATTTAGGTGAAATTGGCTAAATGGATTTGAAAGTTGAAGGATGAAGGAGAAATGAGTCAGACTAACATACAAAGAAAAGGCAGAGATTTTTCGTAGTTTCTTTGATCTTCAAGTGTATGTCAGAAAAGAATTCCCCTAGTTAATTCCTTTCTCCTTCCCTCTCCTTCCTCTCCACTACAAGCATGAGACATTCATGATGGAAAGGCCTTGTGACAAGCCGCTCAGAAATTTATTGGCCTATCTTGTTAAAATGATTAATAGTGGCTTCTTTCTGAGATTCTGAAACCTTACCCTCCCCCCCACCTCCTAAACACTATTACTAGTAGATAAAATTGTCATCTTGAAATCTGTCTTTGCCATTAACTTCTTTTATTTCAATGTCTTTGTCATGGGTATTCAGGAGATCAACACTATATTGCACTATGTAGTGGAGCGTAACAAGCTGCTGCAGTGCCTCCATGCTAAGAGGCATGCTTTAGAGTCATGGAGACAACTGGTGGAAATCATACTCACTGCCTGCCCCCAGGATCTCATACAGGCTGAGGACAGGCAACTGATTATACGTGAACTATTGCAGGATGTGCATGACAAGGTAATTCTATACTGGAAATCAACCATCTCCTTGAAATATGTTTCTGTATTTTTTTACATGAGGGAAATTACTTGTTAAGTAGCCTTCTTAATGGTGATCCCTCCAAAATTTATCTGCTTTTAGTATTCTTTTTAGTTTTCTGATTGTTACTGTGCTGAAGTTGAATTCACTGTGGACAGAGGGGATACTCTGAATTCTTCCATAGCTGTTGTTGAACTATGAACCATATATTGACAAATTTCAAAGACATTTCAATATAGTCTGGTATGATCATGGTCTATAAAGGGTGTGTAAAAAGGAAACAGCCCATTTTGATGAGGAGCATAGAAGAACTCACTGGATGGATGAAGGCAGACAGAACTGCAGTTGATAATCTATTGTGTTTAGATTCACTGCAAATAATACTGCTGCTGCTTTTGAAAAATAAGTAGAATGAAGCTTCATAGATGAAAAAATAAAGATTTTACAATTCAGAGGATTTTTGGAAATGTGAGAGTTTGCGTTGTCTTAAAATATTTAGAGGCTAAATGTTTTACTGCTGATAATTTTTGAGACAGACTAGGCAGTTAGTACCAACCCAGCCAGTCTCAAAGACAGATTTTAATGGAAGGGCCTTGCATTGTTTAGGCTGCTGGGGTATCTTTTGTTTTATTTATTTAAGAGCTGTGCTGTTGGTAGTTTTCCTGATTAGACAAGTTGTGTTTTGAGAAATGTATATTGAAATGTTGTATTTATTCAAGAAAAAAATAACTATTTGAGGGTTTGTTGTTGTTGCAGTTTACATTGGGGTTGTTATTTTTTTTTTCTGTAGGAGTTACCTAAATGTATTTTTTAGTATAGTCCTGTTTTCTTTTTTAATAGTAATATTTTTATTAAATAGCCGTAAAGCCAAGAGGGTGTCAGTTGTTCTTTCCCTAACTTCAGTTCAGATACTTTACTAATATAACAGGTCAGATGTCAGTGCATTTCTTCCCTTTTCCCCATCCAGATTTAGTTATCATCCTGCCTGTGACTTGTGTAAATATGCCCCAGAATACTGATGGTCTTCTCAATTAAAATGTGTTCAACTCATCTTTCTGAACAAGTTCATGACACTAATGATACTGATGTGTTTCGAATAGTGACATGTTAATGAAATCTTTAGGCATACCTAAATGAAATAGTTGAGAAGCTAAATTAATTGCTTTAATAGCTCATGCAATCAGACACTTTTGTACATTTTTTTTCTTTTTTTTCCTATTCTTTCTTCTTCTGTATTAAGATCCTTGATGATGATGCAGCTCAGGAGTTGATGCCAGTAGTTGCAGGGGCTGTGTTCACCCTGACTGCCCACCTGAGCCAGTCCATGAAAACAGAACAGAAACAGCCACTTGCACTTCCTATGGCAGGACAATCCCAGTACGCCTTGATGTTGGATGGTTCTTTTACCTCATCACCTAGCTCTGAGAGCATATCCATGGGTTTTGCTTCCATTGGTGACTCCTCTCTCCACATCATCTTAAAAAAGTTGCTGGATTTCATTTTGAAAACAGGTGTGTTGACCCTTGCAGTGTGTGTATGTGGAAAACCCAACCACCAAGAATAAAAAAGATGGGTTGAGCTGCTTCCTGTTACTGCAGTGAAGATTTTTGTTACAGCCAATTAGGTAGATCTAACATGATTAATATAGATCTAAGTAATGTTACTAACAAGGAAAAAATAATGGAGGTATATTATTTATTTATTTATTTATTTATTATTCTTAACAGCAAGCAGAATCATATTGCCACGCTTTTGGAGCAGCATTACCTTGCTGAATTTACTTATTTGCACTTTTATGTGAACAATAGAACTCTGACTTAAGAAATCTGGGGTTTTTAATCATTTCTGGCAGCACTGACATAAGGAAGTGGCAGGTGAAGATGGTGTTATGGAATTTACATCTATTTGGTTTTAATTGTGAATGTTCCTTGTTAACAGGTGGTGGCTTCCAGAGAGTGAGGACGCACCTTTATGGATCACTGCTTTATTATTTGCAGATTGCACAGAGACCAGATGAACCAGACACTTTAGAAGCAGGTATGGTCCAACTGTGTTATGGAAAACAAACAAAAAATGTTATTAAACCCTGTACAGTATGATTCCTGCATACAGTTGTCTTCTGGAATTAGGTAGATGATGTAGATAGAAACAATTTTACTCCAAGAGCCTCTAAAATTAGCTGCTTATCCTAAATGATGCACATCTTCCTCTGCTGTGATCTGCCTAACTATGTATGCATTCAAAATTTGTTGTTCTGGATGAAGATACTAAATTTCTGACCTTCAGCACTAAAGAAGGTATTTGATTTGTGTCCATTTAAAGCTATGTGTCATGGCTACAAAATTGTCAAAGGACTGGAGATTACTCATAACTAACTGTTCTCAAGTAGGTCTAACTGTAGAAATATATTTCCTCCACGTCTGTATGTACACTCAAATCACAGGATCCTATTAAATAAAAACAGAAACAATAAAAAAACCCAAAACCAACCAACCCCCCAGAAAAACCAACCAACTGCTCCCCAAAGATTACTTCATATTCTTCTGATTGTTTAGCTGAAGGGGAAAACAAACAAAATAGCATCCTTCCCTACCCCCAGAACATAAGCCAGCCAGAGCTGCTGCTTAACCAAGACAGCTTATGGTAGATACCATGTTTTCTCTGTTAATGGCTTAAATATTTGATTCATCTGTGTTTCTAATGATTGCTTTATCTTGGAACTTGGACAAGGATTGAAAAACAAACTTGGGACTAGTACTGTGCGTGCAGACTCTTCTATTACTTGGTCAGCATTTTAAGCTACAGTAGTAAAAAAACCCACAGTCTATAAACTTGTTATGGCCCCTTTGTAGTTTATTACTGGGTTTGGATTTAGCCCTTTCCCACTTAGAGTAACCTTGTTTACTTTCCTCAAACCATGTGTTTTGGTCCCCATGAAAATTCTTAGGCATAACAGATACTCTGTTACATGTACTGAATCTTAGAATTACTTTAAGCATACTGTTCACAAGGGTAGTGGATGTGTACAGGCACACATGTTTTTTAATCTAGCTGGCCTGTGTGTGATATTCAGGAAAGAGTAGATTTGTAGGAAAACAGTTCAATTAAAACCCCCTGACCATTGTTTGGGGCATTTCTGTTGCAAGGTAGAGAGAATGCCTTGGGGGATGTAGCCTCAGTTGTAGTGTAGCTAAGCTAATGCTAAGCTGCCCATCTTTGCATTTTTAAGTTTTTGTTTTATTTGCTTTTTACAGCTAAAAAAACGATGTGGGAACGTCTGACAGCTCCTGAAGATGTGTTTAGTAAATTGCAACGGGAAAACATGGCAACTATTGAGAGTTATGGGGCAGCTCTCATGGAGGTGGTCTGTCGTGATGCTTGTGATGGTCATGAGATAGGCCGGGTAAATCAGTCTATTCCTTTGCAGTTGCTGTTCTGTTTGCTTTAAAGAACACCTTACAACTGTGCAGAGTGGGGAAATTTCATGAGGTAGAACTAGCACATTTTTTGTAGATAATTAATCTCTTTCATGTTTTTGTCCTCCCACTCATCCCTCAAGCTGTTGAAAGTAGGAGCATTCATCTATAGTAACTTTTTTTCTCGAAAAAGCTATGTGTCCTATTGTTTAAGGGTAGCAAGCATTGCTGCACAAGACTGTAGACATGAACCGCTGTGGCATTTATTTGTTAGTATTTTTAAATCGTTGACTTACTGGTTTATTTTCTCACTTCGGGAAGACCTGTGACTTCAGGAGGAAATATTTTTTTATATTAACTTCAGTAGACAGGAATGCAAACTAATTTTAAATGGTAATAGCGCTTGTAGCAATGCTTCATTAAAATATTTTGGCGTAGTTATTGGTCAAAATATCTCTTAATATTTTGTTAAAGAATAATAGGGGAAAAGTACCTGCCTCATACTATATTAAACCATCAAAAATCTTAAAATATTTTAGCATAAAAGATTGCATTGTAATGCAGAAACATATTCTGTCTTAAAGAAGCTGTTAGAAGCAACTGCTTAGCGTTTCGTATTTGTTAAAATCTCATTGATGTTACAGATTTAACTATGTTTTCATTTGTTTGCTTGCTTGCTTTGTTCTTCCCTCATCCCAGATGCTGGCATTGGCTTTACTTGATCGCATTGTTTCAGTAGACAAGCAGCAGCAGTGGCTGTTATATCTCTCCAATAGTGGCTACCTGAAGGTGCTTGTGGATAGCCTAGCAGATGATGATCTGACCCTTCAGAGCTTGCTCACTCCTCAGCCACCCTTACTTAAAGCGCTATACACCTATGAGTCCAAAATGGTAATAGTACTTCTACAGAAATTATTTTGTGGTATGGTGGTTTGGTTTCTTTTTACCTGAACAAAAGTTGTTTGTACTTCACATTGATTGTACTCAGAGATATTTTAGTAAAATACTGCTCTTTGAAATCATGCTGAAATCCAAGAGAGAAAATAGTTGTCATAAGCCTCATTGTGCATCTTCAATACTGATCTTTCTCTTCCCTAGGCATTCCTCACTAGAGTTGCTAAAAGTCAGCAAGGGGCATTAGAGCTGTTGCGGTCTGGAGTGATTGTGAGGCTGGCACAGTGTCAAGTGTACGACATGAGACCTGAAACAGACCATCAGGGGTAAGTGTTGATTCCCTAGTTCATTTTGAAATTGTAATATAAGTTTGGAAGCAAATGATGTCTTTTTATAGGCCCAAGTCTTCTGAGTAACTATTTGTTTATTCTTTTCTTGAGTGGGTGCTTCTCTAACCTATCAGTTCAGTTCAAAACTGCCTTTTGTTGAGAGAAAAATTGCAAATAAGTGGGTGTTAAGTTATATTTGCATGCCCAGTTACTTAGACTGTGTAAAAACTTACTTGTTTGATAACAGTAGTAATACATAGACCATTCCTTTCTACGTTAAATAATGCTTGAAACATAATGTGTGAAAACCATCTTGCACTGTAAACTTATTCTGGGGGCTTTGCAGTTGGTGAACAAAAAGTGCAGAGTTTGTCCTTCCCCATAAAGCGCTAATGAGAGAGCAGTGAAGTAAATGTTATTTCAGAAATATTTTATGATGTGTTTCAAAAAATAAAAATCAGAGCTATATACTGCTTGACAAGTTTCTTGATGTGTTGCCACACTGTTAGTCATTGTGAGATGACTGAGAGATCTCAGAGAAGGAAACTGCATAATTAGGGGAAATTGCTTTGGTTACTTTCAAATCTTGGTCCTTGCTTTAAATTTACAGTTCTTAGTGACATAAAGGGGATTCAAACACTGTGGAAAACTTCCAGACTTAGACAAGTATTAAGTTTAAAAGTGCCAATGAGATGTATAAGATCATAAAAGCCCTGTGGGTTTCTTGTAGAGGATTGTGTTTATCAGTTGCTTCAGTTTAAATGCACCTCTTCCTAAAATATTTGAGAGTATTTAGTTCTATGTATAAGTCAACAGATGTCATATTTCTACCACAAAGTAATCTGATTTAATGTAGTATAGTACAAAGAAGTAATTTTCTCTCCTTAGAGAAAATGCCTGGCAGCAGCTTGCTAGGCAAATTGCAGCAGCTGTATATCATAAATTTGTTGCTTTTCCAATATAAACTCAGTTCAAGTACATATCTGTTACTGAAATATGAATGTTTACAAGTTCATGAGGGTGACTGTAGGCTGAGTCTCTGCCTCACTAGTGGGCTTCACTTATCTTGCATTGTTTATCTTTTTTCTTTTTTTTCTTTCTTTTAAACCTCTTAAGAATGTATGGAATGAGAGATCCTCCTGTCTTCATTCCTGCTCCAGTGGAACGTTATCGCCAGATTCTTCTTCCGGCTCTTCAACTGTGTCAGGTGATCCTCACATCCAGCATGGCACAACACCTGCAAGCAGCGGGACAGGTAAGTTCCAAAAGATGCTAAAGTATCACTGCTGCTGGTCATTCAAAGAAATTGTGTCCTTTTGCTCTGAAAGTAAGTGTTTTTTAAAATCCCATCCTCACTGGTATGGGAGACCACTTTACAATTCTCCAAAGGTAAAAAGTATTGCTTCCTTTCTGCTAAATTCTTAGTCGTTCATATTTTCCCTTTTCTTCTTGTGATACAGGTTTTGCAGTTTTTAATTTCCCATTCAGATACTATCCAGGCAATTCTGAGATGTCAAGATGTTAGTGTTGGATCTCTCCAGGAGCTGGCCTCCCTGACAGGAATAATCAGCAAGGCAGCTTTGCCTGGTAGGAACTGCAGTTTTGAAGTCTCTTCACCCCATCTGCATGAATCTCAGGCTTTGTTTTCTATAAAGAAATTATAAGACATGTAAGGGAATACCTACTCCAGTACAGAATTTTCTTAACATGTATAGCTCTGGGGAAAATGAAAAAATGTTAAGTAATTGTTCTTGAAGTAAAGTATGGTGGATTTGCAGTGGACAAAGTACCCTTATCTATGCATCTGACTCCCCATTTTCTTTTCATTGTGCTATCCATCGATAAGTACTTTTGTCTTTGACGTGACCTGCAAATAGTAGTGTTTAAAGTGCATGTGGTATCTTAAAAAGAATTTTCATTCAGCAAATTCTATGACTGAGGAAATGAAGAGAGAAAATTGTCTGCATACCCCTATCTTTGTTAATGTCATTTCCAATTTTATTTATTTCAGCATTGCTCGTGGGTGCCTTATCTTCACAAAGGCCTAATAATTACTGTGATGGATATAGTGATTTCTTCTGTGTGATAGAAGACTTGCTTACCATTTCATAATAACCTCTCTATTTTAATTTAATGGCTTGCTTTGTTCAAGAGAGATGTGTGACTACAATAGAAAGGAGTGCAAAGTTGTAGGTTGAGCCCAAATGTTTCTTTGCTTACAGTACACTGAGCTTTGCACAACAGCTGCAATTTTCATGCTAACCTCCCTTCCTTCCCCCGCAGTAAGTACAGTAAGTACTGTCCCTAAGTAATTAAAATACAGACATAGAATAGTATTGCACACTGTCATGAATCTCCTATTAGCTGTTTTCGTATCTAAATGTTTTCCTCAAACAATGTGCAAAATGTAAGTTGTATTTCTTGCTGAATTTTTTCTGATCAGTGCCAATATTTAAATGAATGTACTGCATAAATCCTTTTTTATTTTGAAAGGAAAAAAACCCAAACAACAACAGTTAATGCCTGTATCTTTTATCAGGAGTGCTGAGTGAACTGGATATTGATGTTAGTGAAGGGGTGCAGATGGAGCTACAAGGACATATAGGCCGATTTCAGGTAATAAAGTTTAACACTTGTCCGTTTAAAATTGTTTGTAGATGAGCTTCTTCCTGGTTTTGTACTTTGACTAGTAGCGGTATGAAAGGGATGTTTTCCATCATGGTGGCTTGGGTTTTTTTTTTTGGGGGGGGGGGGGGGGAAGTGTTTGGGGGGGTTTTTTTTGTCTTTTTTTTT
>NDXB01000831.1:18342-67820 GCA_002631895.1 Agapornis roseicollis
GGTTTTTTTTGGGGGGGGGGATGGGGTGAGGTGGGGTGGAGCTGGATTGTGCGTAGTATGGTGGTTTGTGTGCCCTGTGTGTTTGGTGGCTTGGGTTTTTTTTGTGTAGGTTTGCTTTTTTTCTTTCATCTTTTTTTATTTTTGTTCTCCCAACCAAATAAAAAAAAAAATAAAATATAGCATTTGGCAACATCAGTTCTGCATCAGGATCTTTGTTTCACTCCCTGGCTAATGATTCACCTTACGTGGAGGAGGAGAATTGGAGCATGTGAAGTAATGCAGAAATACTCTGTTGCCACTTCTGCTGCAAGCGTATCTCCAGCTCAGTAATTTGGAATATCAAACATGCTAGTGTTTTATTCACTTCCTTCTCTTTTAAAAATAACTCAGACTTGGAAACCAGAATGAAAGCCAAAGCTTGAAATCATTGCAGACCTTCTTACAGCTCAGCATTCAGCATCCAGCAATGTTTTTGAAGCTTTGTGGCTCATGTGAGCAAGGGCTTTCATAAAGAAATATTTATCTGAAAGCTGTCTGTAGAAATGTCTGACCTGTCAAATTCTTCTGGTTGAAAGAGTAAGATGTATTCTCTGAATACTTTGATAGTAACTATCAGGCTGACAAGCTGAAGCAAAGTAGCAAGCTGTAACTGATTGCTGTAATGCTGGGATACTTGGTTTTCTGCTGAATCATGTCAGCAAGAAATTCCCATGGGAAAGCAGAAAGTTTTTTTGTTGGTTTTTTTTTTTTTTTAATTGTAAGGAATTTTAATGAGTGAATTTGAAAACTGAGCAGTTCTGAGCAGAGCTGAGTGAATCATAGGTTAGGATTATAGCATCAGTCATCTGTTATTGTAGCTTTTCTCTCTGGTTTGTCCTGTTATTTTTATCCAGTTATAAGAAAAGGATTCAAGTGTTCTACCCTTCCCCAAAAGTAATTACCAATAAATCCTTAATATCTATTTTTTTTTTTTTTTTTCTGTTCCACGCAAAATAAACTTTCAGTCTGAGGAACTTTGATGATCTTAACATGCCACATGTAAACTAGACCCAAATTGATTGATTGCTACTTCTTTTTATGAAACTATTGAGTTGGGTTTTGCACTCTTATTTCTCTGGTGTTTATTATCTGTATATCCAGGTTTTGATGGTTTGTCTATATAGGTAAAAGTGTTGAAAGTGTGGGAGGGGGTAAATTTAAACTGTCATTGATGCTAGTTAGTATGCAAGAGACATAAGTTGTGCACATCTGAATTGCTTTTGTTTCTCAAGGAACTGTTTTAGGATGCCATTCATTTTTAACTTAATTAAAGGTGAGTTAAAACATTATGTTTTAAACAACTAATATAAACAAAAAGTTGTATCTGCATTGCTCTTTTGCTGTTGTGTTTTAAGAGATAACATATCACTTAAGTGAAAAAAATCATGCACTTTGTTTGTTGAGATACTAATTAAAATCATTTCTTATGGCAGCGCCAGTGCTTAGGACTTCTAAGTCGGTTTGGTGGTTCAGAAAGACTACGTCAGTTTAAACTGCAAGATGATAACTCACAGGGGGACAGAGTGAACAGGAGGGATGAAATTGAGTTGGCCATGCAGCAGGTAAGGACACAAGAATCTGCTAGAACCTTCAGTCTCAAATTGTGATGTTTTACCTGCTGTGCAAATGTGCTTAGTTGTCATGCTTTCATACCATAGCGGTAATGCTCTGCACTGTTTTTGGTCTGATAGAGCATCCCACATTTTATTTAAAGTAAACCTTGAAAATTTGGTTACTTGAATTTGCATTAGTAGCCATTACTGTTTTGGGTACAAATTCTGTAAACTTTGAAACCTTAAGCTGATCAGAAATTTTCAAAAGAAAGGCTGAGTATAGAGGGCAATGGCTAACAGTAAGTTAAAGCCAAAGGGGGCTTAAAATTAACCAGAAATTTTAACTAGCAGGTTGTAAAAGAGGCAAGGTTGCAAGTTCTAGACTTGAAATAGAAGAGAGGCTATAACTGATCAGAAAAGTGAATCATTACATTTTGGTCAGGAGACAGGAAACTAAACACGTTGTTTGTTGACATTTTTCCGTTTAAAATTCAGTGTTCCGAAGCCTGTAGATAGGGTAACTGACATGCTGTGATTTTTCTTTTGGCAGATCTGTGCAAATGTGATGGAATACTGTGAGTCACTTATGTTGCAAAGCGCCCCCAGTTTTCAGCACACTGTTTGTCTGTTTACTCCTAGCCTGTCAGAATCAACCAACCGAGATGGGCCTCGTCAGGGTGAGATTTTTTGGCTTGCTGTTTTGTGAGACTGAATGGTGTGATAGCGGAAGCGGAAGATAATGAACCAGTGGCTGTAGTATCACATACACTTTGAGTCACTTTATGCCAGTACTGTGGGTGCCTGTTTTCTAATTCTGGAACTTTGCATGGCAGCCTCTGCACACATATCAATAAAAAAAAAATAAAAGTGTATGTAAATAAATAGCACAAGACATGAGAAAGTGAGCATTTCTTTTTTTCAGCATCTGTGCTGGATTACATTAGGTGAAACTAGCACCTAATTTGTGACATGTAAGATGTGTTTTAGATGCTGAGTGAAACTATTCATTATGCCACATGGCAGGAGCTTACAGTGTGCTGTTATGCAGCTGAGTGGTTAAAATCTTTAAATAGTAAATCTTCTGGCCTAGTTACATTTTACATGCTACACTCAGTACTGGGCTATGCTCACTGCCTTCTAGTACTGCAGCCACAGAACTTTTTGGCTAGTGTCTCATTGGTACTACTTCTGATACAGAAGTATGAAAGATAAACTTTCACGTCTTTCCTGCTTTATTGACAGAGAGCATACATTATTGGTTTCTTGTTCTTTTTTGCTTTTATTTTTTAATTTTGAATTGTTTGTCATCTTTTCCAGATACACAAGCACCAGTGGTCCCATACTGGCATTTGCCCGGCTTGGGCATTATTGTCTACCTGCTGAAACAAAGCACTAGTGATTTCTTCAGTTACTATGATAGCCATCGTCAGAGTGTTAACAAGCTGCAAAATGTAGAGCAACTCCCACCAGATGAAATAAAAGAGGTAATAGTTCTTCTGACTCTAGCCCTTGTATTGTTTGTAACTTAGATACAGCTGTAACAGAGACTCAAAACATCTTAGGCAGCTAAATAGTTCCAGTTCTTCTGTGTATTCCTATTGATGAAGGAAGGTCCATGGAATAACTTCAGGGAAAATAATTGGCTTGACTTTTACAAAGTTGTGATTTTCATTATAGTTGCTTTGGTTTACATTTAATTTCTCTGCTTTTGGTCAGCAAGGTTATGCAAATTTAAAACAGCGCAGTCTTGAAGAAACAGTCACTAACAAGGAAGTTCCATATATTGATAAGTAATTTTGTTTGCTTATTTCTTTCGAGGTTCTGTGATTTGTTACAGTCTTCTTGTTTTTCCTCTTCTTACCACAGCTGTGTCAGTCAGTTATGCCAGCTGGGGTTGACAAAATCTCCACTTCCCAAAAATATGTTTTGGCAAGGCGACGCCTGGTGAAGCTAATAAACAACCGAGCCAAGCTGCTTTCTCTCTGTTCTTGTATCCTTCTAAAATTTAAATGACCCTCCAGGTGATGCTCCAGAAAAGCAGAGAAATAGGAACAGGTTCTTTTAACCTATATTTCTGACCACTTCAAACAATGTATTTTGCCAAAAGGAAATATGAAATTCTGAAAATTAAATTAATAAGAGTGCATTGTCCTGCTGTTTGTCAGAATGTAAATATTTTCAGGTTAGTAATTTCCACCATGGAGACCCTGCTAAGACATTCTGCAACATTATAACAGAGGAGTTATTACAGCCCAGCTGTGCAGTTCAGTATCCAAACCTGCTGAACATTCACATACATACAAGTGTGATGGAAGAAATACTTTGAAAAATAACTTTGAGGTGCCTATCAGAGCAACTGGAGTTGCCAGTCTTACAGTTAACCTTGCATAAACCTAATATCATAAAGATCAGGAATTCTATGGAAGTACCTAGTCATGTGCAAAATAATTGTCTGCAGCTAATTCCTTTGAAACCTGCTTTGGGAAAGATGTGCTCTTGCAGCCTTGCCTGTTGTGAGTAGCAGTCATTTGAAGTAACCAAGCCAGCACCAGCCAGGTAAGGAGGGTGCAAGCGATCCATTACCATGCCATAGAAGTGGAGGTGAGAAGCTTCTGCTGCAGGTGACAGATGTTAACATCTTCAGGTGCTTCAAAGTGTGTAAATAAGCTCATATGGTAAATGTGTAACCTCGAAATGACAAAATTAGGCTCCTTCACTTAGATGTGTCTACAGATATTATAGAAACATGTCTCTTCATTCTTTGGCGTCATCTGGAACACTATCTACTGCATTGCACACCCACTGACTCTCAAGACCCACTGATGTCCTCCAGGATGTCCTTTCAGAAAGGAAGGCTGCAAGGTAAAATTTCTCAAACGTCAAGCTGCATTTTAGTAACTTCTTAAAGTTAACTTTAAAACTGTAGATTACAAGGTAGATTCTTAAAACCTACTTCAAAAAGTAGATTCACTACTATTAGTCTTATGTCAATTCATATTTAATAAAAGAGATTTCATTTGGATTTGGCATACCTTTGGATTTTCTGCTAGAGAACTGGCAATACAAATATTGTTGAGTCACAGATCTTGGTTTTTTTGTCTATTACACACAACCTGCAAAGGAGTGTAAAATTAATTTTCTTATCTCTGTTGTTCAGACCAAGTGAATTTCAAATAATATAATCAGATCAGTGATTCGAAACAAGTTATAGGGAACATAATCTAAAATGAAGTTAAGAACTAAAATCAGTATTGATGGCTTTAAAATTATTTCTAGAATTGTAGGCACCATTGATTCACCAGAAGATTTGAAGTGTGTAGGATTTTGTATTTTTGAAAAAATCAGGAATGGAAGCAAATCAGAAAGGGAGAACTGATCTGGGGAGGAACTTCATGCTTAAGGTGCCATCTTGTGTGATTAAAATTAGTTATGGCCTTAACTTATATTCTCTAAATCATTTAAATAAAAAAAGTAAATTATCATTTTCTTACATGCAAGTTTACCAACCAATTTGAAACACTGTGTTTTAATCTTATTTTATAACTTGATGTGGAAAAGATAGTGGAGAGCAGCAGCCGATATAATTTTAATGTCTCATTTTCTACCACTAGATTCCTTTGGTTCAGAGCCTAGCTTGGATTTCAGTAGCGGACTAAATCGAGTGAGCCAGCATGATATAGAACAGGTGAGATGTGATGGTTAACTGAGAAGTACAGAATATACTTCATTACCCTACAGCCATGTAACCAGAGCAGTCTTACTGTAGGTTACCCACTTCCGAACAATGTGTACCAACAGGGTGTGACTTAGTTTAGGATTAATGAAACACTGCAGATGTTTCATTAATCCTTTCTTTTTTGGTGGGGTTTTTTTGTTTGTTTGTTTTTGTTTGTTTTTTTTTTTAAAGTGTTATGAAGCAGGTAGCAGTTGTGCTGCTGCACATGTGATTTCAAGTCTTAATATATTAAGTTAAATGAAAAATCAGTTAGATTTACTAAAAGACTGTATGTATATAAACCAGCCAACCAGCATGTATTTTTTAACTAGTTTTCTGAAAACATCACTTATCCTTGACATCCTCGCAGCATGAGGGCAGAACTCCCAATTTTCTGTGATCTTGCAGCTGTTCACTACAGGTCAGCTACAGCTAGGCTATAGAGAAATGAGATCAACAAGGGCAACAGAAACGGAGGAGACTATAAAATGTGAATGCTGGCAAAGAAGTGATTTCTGCTTACACAGCGATTTCAGAGTTTATAGAATCATAGAACAGCTTGAACTGGAAGGGACCTTCAAAGGTCATCTAGTCCAGCCCCCCTGCAGTGAGCAGAAACATCTTCAACTAGATCAGGTTGCTCAGAACCACATCAAGCCTGGTCTTGAATGTCTCCAGAGATGACGCAATCACCACCTCTCTGGGCAACCTGTGCCAGGATTTTACTGTCCTCATTATAAGGAATATTTTGCTCACATTCAGCCTGAATCTCCCCTCTTTTAGTTTAAAACCATCGCCCCTTGTCTTATTGCTTCACCCCAGGAACTATCACAGTAATTACTGCAACAGAAAGCCTGATTGGTAAATGTTAATAAAACAAAGAATGCACACAATAGATATGAAGAATTAAAGCTGACAGCCTTGAGCTTTGAAGTTTATGTTTTATTTCAAGCAATTGTGTAATAGTCCTGTTCCAACACTTACTCTGTCTATGCAAGTCTAAGTTACTTGTTTCCGATTTTTACAGTAAAATACAAACTGCATAACAGACCACCCAAAAGCTTAATACAAAAGAGTCACTTTGATGCATGTGTTTTTTCTGGAGGGAAAAAAAAAATAAGAGAATAACACATGTACATATACAGATAAGAATCTTATCAAGAAGCTACTGCGAAAACTTTTATTCCGAGATTTACACACAAAGCACAGTATAAATCAGCTTCTCTCAAACTGGGCTCAAAACAGGCTGCAGCCACACAGTCATTCTCTGATTTACTACTTTTGGTATTGCACAGTTGGATTCTTTGGAGATCCCACTACAGAAACAGAATCGTATGTGCAAATTAAACACAAAGAGTTTCATTGTTCATCTATAGAAAAAAAGTTCTTAAAATCTAAAACTTAGAGCTGACTATGCACTTGTGTGTATGAATGTTCTCAACAACCCAGGTAAAATTCTGGCATCAGTAATGGCCACATCCAAGCTATTGTCTCTGACCTACTTGAAACTAGACTCCAGGTGATATATAGTTCAGAACTAGTTCTAGTAACTTAGTTCCAAATAAACACATACAGCTGAAACCCCACCATTGACAATATGCCAGAATTTGATAGAGCTAAAGTGATAAGCAGAATTAAAAGACCTAATAAAAAGCCAACAAGGTAGGAAGATTTTAGCATGTTCCATCTATTAGATGTCGAGTCAGTATTTGCAGCATAACAGTCTTTACTTGCAAGTCAAGCAAAATGCAGAGGAGATGGGGGATACTCTTAGAATTAGTTATTTCAAATGTGAAGATGTGCCACCTTGGCTGTGCTCTTTTTTAATTAATGATATTGACAAAAAAAACCTACTCCTAGCTGTGTAACTTCAGAGGCAGTTTTCTGGACTTTCATTTTAGTGACAGTTCATGATCCTGGCCAGTTCAAAAGATGCAGTTTGTGTAAATTCAATGCAGAGGTGACAAACCCCAGTAATTTTTATTAATAAACCCCACTGACATTTCTGTTGCTGTTTGCACAGGTTTTTGAGAACATCTTTTTCCTGCACAATCTCAAGTACCTTTGTAAGATCTGGAATTACAAGAACAGTTGTGTGTGTGTTTAGTGCTAAGGCACCAACCCGTTGTTCAAAAGCAGAACACACAGTAATCTCTTGCTAAAACACTTCAGAATATAATTGTTTTTTTTTCAGTGACTGTTTACATACATATTAATGAAAAAATGTTGTCTGTGCACATTGGACTCTTAACTCCTAAGCAGTCCTTAAAGGACTAGAAAAATTTCAGTTGGAAAAAGCATTTCTATGACTGTAACTGAAGAAGCTAAATTCTGTAAGACCGTTTGATTCGTAAACCAGGAGTTTAATCCCTAAAATTTAGCGAGGTTGTAAGGTGGTAGTATTCAGATCATCTGTAAACGTTCTGAGTCACCCAGAAATCCCCAGTAGAAAGATCATCCATTATATAATATAGAGAGAAAAATGTAAGGGAAGAATGTACACAGTATTCATTAGGGGAGTCAGAAAAAACTTGAGAAGTGGTTTAGAGAATCAGTCGTAGTGAAAGGACAGATAGTTGATGATGGATAAGCTGACATTCTGCAAGGAGAAGGTTTTCTATTAATGACTGCAACAAATCTCTGTTTCTCAGCTTCAGATTGAAACTGCAAACAACTTTGGTGAATCTCTGCAGAAGAAGCTTCTGGACATCGAAGGGTTATATTCTAAGGTTCGGTCACGGTACACCTTTATTCAAGCTCTTGTTAGACGTATCCGTGGTCTCCTAAGGATATCAAGGACCTAAGAGACTGAAACATGTTGTTTGCCTCCTGAAGCAAGCAAAAATGTACACGGCGGGCTTTGTGGGTCATCAGATTTTATAGATCATACATTTTCTAATTAATGTAAAAAATATTTTGTTACTTTTTTTTTCCTTATCTCTATAGATCAGGATTTTTGTGTATTCTTTCCTACTGCTCCCAAATTGTCAGGAAAAATAAAGGATCATTTTGTTAAAAACTTACGATTAATGTAAAATTTCAAGCAAGAAAGAATTCTAATGGAGGACATAAACGAAACAAAAGTTCTGCAGCTGTGATAATATTGCATTTATGGATGCTTTCAGAGAGAAGGGGGAGTAGTTTTCTGTGCTGTTCTTGCTGGAACAGGAGGATAAAACCAGAATAAAATGCATGAGGAGGAAGCCAACATGCTTGAGTGGTAAATTGGTTCTGTAGTTACAGATTGTTCTCATAAGAGATACTTGTTACCTCCTTGTCTCTTATGCAAGAGAAAAAAAATAGCATAACAACTCATCATTAACATGAGCTGTGTTGGGTTCCTCTTATTACAGTCTGAACTTAAAGCCCAATTCTCCATGGGTGCATTGCAAATTCTGTCTCCTCTGTGTTTTCATTCCTTAATATTTCACTTTTTTTGCAATTTTATATTTGTTCATAGAATCTGAGAATAGTTTGGGTTTGAAAGGATCTTAAACATCATCTGGTTCTAAGCCCCTGCTATGGGCAGGGACACCTCCCACTCCACCAGGCTCCTCAAAGCCCTGTCCAACCTGGCCTTGAACACTGCCAGGGATGGGGCAGCCACAGCTTCTCTGGACAACCTGTGCCAGTGTCTCACGGTAAAGAACGTTTTCGTAATGCCTAATCTGAATCTACCCTCTGTCAGTTTAAATCCGTTCCTTGGAGTCCTGTCACTACATGCCCTCGTAACAGGTCCCTCCCCAGATTTCCCGTAGGCCCCCCTTAGGTACTGTAAGCCTGCTGTAAGATCTCCCGGGAGCCTTCATCAGGCTGAACAACGCCAGCTCAGCTGCACAAACTAATTACATCATCTCTTACGCAGGGATAATGACAGCCCTGCTGTCAGGTGCTGGTTATTACCTCTTCGACAGGCGCCGCTGGGCATTAATGGTTTACTTGGTTGCACTTCGATGTTCAACAGGGATTTTTCTCGTTTCTCCACCGTTTCAGTGAAAACCAGTAATGAGTCCCCCCAGCCCCTCAGGGGTATCTCCCCCTCAACATGCGGGTGTAACCCTCCGGCAGCTTGGCGTTCTCTCCACTGCAGTACAACCGTTGGCAGCGGGGGAGGCTGTATGTACGTATGCGTGTATATGTTTGCTCCTCTTACAGTGCGGTGGGACGGACGGAAGGAGGGAACCCGCCCAGCACCCACATTGGGTCGAACAGGAAGTGCTGCCCCGGCACGCCGTGGCTCGGCCCCCTTCTTCCGCTGACGCCGCAGATTCGCCACATTTCACCCCCGCCGCGCTTCTTTATTTACAAACTGTTTCCTGTGCTTCCATTTCCCGTTCTCGAGTACCTGCACGCGGAACCCCACGCCCAGCCCTTCCCTTCTTCCTCCGCGGAGGGCGAGCTTTTCCCAATCTCCGTGTCGAAACGGCGAACGGGGAGGCAGCGCCTCGTTTACTCGCCGCCCCGTGCGACGTGGAGGCTGCGGACAGCGGCTGCCGGGCCGCGGCAGGACCAGCGCACCGGACAGGAGCGGGGCCGGGAGCCGCGGCGCGGCCGACTGGCTCGACATGGGTAAGGAGGGCCGGGGAGAGGCTCCCGGGATCCCGCCACGCCCCCGCGGCCTGTGGGGATGTGAGGGGAGAAGGGGCCCTGAGGGGGTGGCGCCGTCACAGCTGACTGGATGGTGTTGAGCGAGGCGAGCAGGGGGTCACTTCCTGGCTCTGCCCGGCGGCGGCGGCGGGAGACGGTTGGTGCCCGCCCGCCTTCAGCCTGAGCTCCTAATACGGAGCGGTGCCTGCCGGCGGCCGGGTACCTAGTGCCGGTGTGGCTCTTCTGCAGCGCTGCTTCTGCAGAATACGTTTGCTGTAATGCTTTTGTACGCCTGAGGCTTGGCTGAATTAAACTGTGATTCACCTGTGTAATGGCTGGCTAATAAAAACTTAGTTATGGAAAGAGGGTTTTTAGAATAGTAATAGAGAGGACAGTAAAAGGGCCTGAATTCAGGAGGTTAAGTGATTAGAATAAATCTCTCCTATTGCACATGGCATTTGAGCAGTGTCTTAGTGTGGGAAAACCAAATATGATGTAAGAAGGAATGAGAAGTGTCTGGCAGTCAGTAAGGTTACTGACTCAGAGGAAAGAGTTGCCATCTCTTTGGCATCCATGGATCACATAGTAGCCTTCTACTGGAAATACTAACATTGAAATACTTTTTGCATCTCAGTTCTAAGATTATTTGCCATCTCACAGTAAACAGTGCCTTGAGCAGCACTATGCAAAATGCTGACAGATGGTCCCTTATGCCTTCTCTTTGTTTTCCGTGTGCATAGTGTGCATGGCTTCTGTGATGGGGTGGGCTTAGAAGAAATAAAGCAACCTGTTACCAGTTTTAATTCCTTTTTATGCATAAGCATGTAGCTCATTGGTCTCTCCCTGGAAAGGCATCACATATGCAAACACAGGGAGTGGTTTTTATCAGAACCTCTTTCAATAAGATTTTAGTCACAAATCTTCTCTAATATGACTCTGATATATTTATCATTGAACATTTTGGCTTGGAAGTGGACCTTAAAGCTCATGTAGTTCCACACACACCCCCCCCACCCCCCCACACCCCCCCCGCCACAGGCAGGGACACGCTCCACTCCACCAGGCTGCTCCAAGCCCTGTCCTACCTGGCCTTGAACACTGTCAGGAATGGGGCAGCCACAGCTTCTCTGGGCAACCTGTGCCAGTGTCTCACCAACTCTACAATAAAGAACTTCCTTATATCTAATCCAAATCTGCCCTCTTTCAGTTTAAAACCATTCGTCCTTGTCCTGTCCCAGCATGCCCCTATAAAAAAAAATCCCTCTCCATATTTCTTGTAGGCTCCCTTTAGGTACTGGAAGCTGCTCTAGGGTCTTCCCAAAGCCTTTTCTTCACTAGGCTGAACAACTCCAACGCTCTCAGCCTGTCTCCATAGGAGAGGTACTCCAGCCCTCGAATCATCTTCATGGCCTTCTCTGAACTCACTTGAGCAGGTCCAGTTCCCTATTGTATTGGGGGCTGCAGAGCTGAATGCAGCATTGCAGGGGGTGTCTCATGAGAGCAGAGTAGAGGGGGGAGAATCATGCCTCTCAACCTGCTGGTCATGCTCCTTGTGATGCAGCCCAGGACATGATTGGCTTTCTGTGTGCAACACACGCTGTTAGGTCATGTTGAGCTTCTCATCAACCAACACCCCCATGTCCCCCTTTTCAGAGCTGCTCTCAATCCAGTCTCTGCCCTGCCTCTGTGTTTGGGATTACCGAAAACAAGGTGCAGGACCTTGCACTTGGCCTCGTTGAACTTCATGAACAGGCCCACCTCTCAGGCATGCCAGGGTTCCTCTGAATGCATCCCTTCACATTGTCAAATGTGATTCTAGCTTGTTTGTTGTTTTACTACCTTTTACAGGGTTTAGCTGGATTTACAACATTATTA
Organism: Agapornis roseicollis; assembly: GCA_002631895.1. Lineage (NCBI taxonomy): Eukaryota > Metazoa > Chordata > Aves > Psittaciformes > Psittacidae > Agapornis > Agapornis roseicollis. Next base: position 30,112 of record NDXB01000831.1, read on the forward strand.
CTTAGCATCAGATATATTTGTGACAAAAATAAGTGGTAAAAATGTTATTGTTTCTGGCTTAGCATGTTCTGCATCTGGTAGGCACAAATCCGGTATTAGTCTAGCCACAAGTAGGCTTACAGGAACTTAAAGAATAAATGAGTTTGGGGCAAGCCAGTTTTGGAAAAAATAAAGTAAAATGGGTTTTGTATTTGGTAGTGGACTGTGATTTAACTTGTACCTACTGTTTTATATTGAAGAAGAAAGAAGTGGATGTTCCTGTGGGAGTCCATAGGCATCAGAAAGAATTCTTTCAGACTTCAGCATCTTGTCATATAGCCTGTTGCATTGAACAGGTAGAGTCCAGTACAAACAAAAAAGAAGTTGGCTGAGATTTTGGCAAATGAGAGAAGAGGAAAAACAAAGTCTTAACCACAATGAGGAAGTTTGATGCTTCTGCAATGTGATTTTGCTGGACTGAGCTACCATAAAATAACAGTATCAAGCCAGGAAAATGTAATGTGATTCAGCACACGGGTATCTGGGCAACAGCCTGAACTTGTCTATTATCACTGGAGCAAAGACACATACTGTATCTCTGTAAAAGATGAGGTGGATCTGGCTGCCTTTCCATAGCCTCCGTATCCCAAGCTGACACTGAAACATCCTTCTCTCCTGTTTTATGTAGGGGGCTTTTTCTCCACCATCTTTTCCAGTCTGTTTGGAACTCGAGAGATGAGGATTCTCATTCTGGGACTGGATGGAGCAGGAAAAACAACCATTCTCTACAGGTTACAAGTTGGAGAAGTTGTTACCACCATTCCAAGTAAGTGAAAGCGGACAGTTTGCCTGTAGCTCTAAGTCATAAGCTTTGTCAGCTGAACTTGCTTCATGCTTCCTTCAGAAATAAAAGGATCTTGTGCCCTGGGAACCTTGCACTGGTGTATTCAAGAACTTTTGCACAACAGTATTATAGCATGCTATAGAAGTGCTACATAAAGGAGTATTTTACGCTGCTCTCCTGAAAACAACAATGTACTTGACCTTAAGGTTGCTACTGTGATTTGGAAGGTAAATGCTAACTGTTGACTGTGTAAGTCTTTTGTCTCCAAAGAGAGTTCTATTGAGAATTCTAGAGATCATTATTCTGCATAGGATGGTGTCAGTGAATTGTACCTGTTTAGTTTCTTGATTTTTTGGGTCTAAAGTGTAACAAAATGCAGATGGTACTTACTTAAAAAACAAGCTGATTTCCTCAACTGCCTCAGCATTTATGCAGCTGTACCCACCTGTAACACCCAGGTGTGTGTGTGCCAGTGGGATAGATAACTCAATGTAATTTGAAAGGCAAGAGATGCTTGGCGTTTGAGTTCCTGTCATATCTCTTGGGTTCCTTCTGATTGGCTGTGATAAACTGACTTTAATCGGGTCTTTTTTACCTTTTAGAAGCCAGCTCTAGGGTTTTGCTTATTTCAGCCTCCGTTAAGTTTTAGGTAGTCTGCATCCATCATTCACTTCACTGTGTTGGGTTTCTCTGGGCTGGCAGAAAAAAGGATCACATATGTGACGTGCCATAACATTATTGCCATCTTCCAGATACCGCAGTGTCAGGTATTTTGCTGAGAAGTTCTGCTGTGTCTTATGAGGTGTTGACATGAAGGACAACATCTCTCAGTGGTTTTTTGCTGTTGGTTGTGTACTTGGTTATCAAAACAGGCCATTCCTTTAACACTTGCTCTGCTTCTTTTGCAGATTTCAGGCATACTTCTGTTCATTTTTTAACAACCTTAGTGTTTGTTAGAAGTCTTTACAATAAGTTTGAAATGTGTTTCTGTTGTTCAAAGGAAAAAAATGGCTGCATTATTTTGAGCCATAGATGTTGGTGTAACTTTGCAAAGAGTATGTACTTCATTATGGAGCTATTGAGAATTTTTAGGCTTGAAAATTGTAAACTAAGTGCTGTAACGTCCTTCAGAAATAAAGAGAAATCACCAACTGTGAAACTGTTTAACTCTGTTTCAGCCATTGGCTTCAATGTTGAGACAGTGACATACAAGAATCTGAAGTTTCAAGTCTGGGACTTGGGAGGACAGACAAGCATAAGGTAAAAGATCTCTTGAAATCAAAAGATAAAATTAAATCTCTCTCAGAAGTGCAAAGTTCTTGGAATTCTCTTAGCTGGCACTTCTTAAAATTGGTTCTTTTTAAAAACAGCCAATTGTCAGGAGAGCGCTTCCACCTGACGGAATTCACTCAGTGAAACCTGGTTTGGACTACACTTATCTACAGTTCTGCTTTGAAAAAGGAGTTTGTGTTGTAGGCAGTTGGGTAGTATTCTGAGAGGGAAGTGAGTGATGTAAACCCCAAGGGATATTTAAATGTTCTTAATGCAAAGCAAGGAGGTTGAATTTAGGTATAGACAATAACATTTTTAGTGAGCTTTACAAGTTTTGCAATGAGTTGTTATATGCATAATTGTAGTGACCTCTTCGGTACCCTGCTATGACCTTTTCATGCATGCTTCCTGAGCACTAGGTAGTGAGATGCAGCACAGTTAGTGCGTAAGTAACATGCAGGTTCCTTCACTTTTTAGTTTCAGTAAAATAATTCTGAAAAAGGTGGTTTTGTTTCTCGTTAATTACTTGCCTGTGTGTATTCGTCATTTCAGATTTCTCTGTGTTTAAATGTTCTGTGCTTTCCTGTCCCTTAGTTGTGGACCTGATGTCCTGCAGGCTGATTCTCAAATAAGCCTGTCCACAGCACTTCTTTCCTTGTTTTTAAGCTGCCTTTTTTTTTTTTACATCTCCTTCCTCCCCTGCCCCAAAAGTATTTGTTCTGTCTCTTAGAGATACCTACTGTGTGCTTCCTTTCACCCAGAAACAGTTTTTGCTTCCTCGGGGTAATCTGGTTTTCATTATCTGGCTAAAAGCACTGCTAAAAGTACGAATTATATGACTGGGACTTAATCTTTCTTCTGCAGGCCATATTGGCGGTGTTACTATTCAAATACAGATGCAGTCATCTATGTAGTGGACAGCTGTGATCGAGACAGAATTGGCACTTCAAAATCGGAGCTTGTTGCTATGTTAGAGGTAAAGAAACAAACACTGAAACAGAAATTGAGAAACTAAACCTCTGTTTGGAGCAAATGTGAAATTTCATACAGTGAATCAGGTGAAACTGACCTTCACTTGTGAGACTTCAGCTCTCAGCATAGGCCCATGCAACACTTGTGACTGAAAAGCACTAAACATGCTGCAGCCATTTCACAGTTCTGTGCAGCAGTGCCTGAGCAGTTGTTAGTTCCATAGTTAGTTCCGTGTAGCCTTTTGGTCATCCAAGAATGTATTTGGCCACAGGGACAGCTGTTCAGTACCACAGCTGTGGTGACAAAATTCAGGCCCTGAAGGATTAACAGTAATTAGTATCCTGCTGTGTTTTTTGCTGAAGAACGTGTAGAACAGGTAATAAGGATAACAAGATGAGTTGAGCAAAACATTATTACTTTATCTAGCCCCTCCTCCAGTTCCTTAAAGTTCTTCCATATGCCTTGTTAAATCCAACTACCAGCTTGTTTCATAAAGTATAAGGCATAACCAGCCATATTTTGAAATGGATCCCATGTGGTATCATGCTGGAATTGAAATACTGTTCTTCCACTAAAGAATCTTCTGAAGAACAAAAATCAGCAAACTGAAGATCATTATGAGAGCTGCAGAAGCGTCTTTTCATTCTATGGGGTTTTGATGCTTAAATAGTAAAAGTTTAAAGCATAAAAGTCTCCGCAACACCAATGTCTTGCATGATTCTCCTTTTTTTTAGGAAGAAGAGTTGAAGAAAGCCATTTTGGTGGTGTTTGCAAATAAGCAGGACATGGAGCAGGCCATGACTCCCACAGAAATGGCAAACGCGCTTGGCTTACCGGCTCTGAAGGACCGAAAATGGCAGATATTCAAAACCTCTGCAACCAAAGGCACAGGGCTTGATGAAGCAATGGAATGGTGAGTAACAGCCTAACTAGGCTTTATTATAAAAATGTCTTTTACTGTATTTATTAAAATCTGGATCTGTGGAAAGCCTGTCTGACTTAAGACAGGTGTCCACAGGGGAAGAAAGAGAAGCTTTCTCATAAAAGTATTTTAACGTAATTGAAATGACTTTTCATTAAGCTGCCTTAACCTTTTTCTGTAGGTTGGTGGAGGCCTTGAAGAGCAGGCAGTGATTCACAGTGACCATTGCAGAGCAGTTTCAGCTACATCCGTCACCTCTTTTTCTGTAGTTGGGTATTTTCAGGCCACAAATGGATTTGGTGGATTTGAGAGGCTACTGTATTTGTGTAATCAAAACACTAATAAAATCTGGAACTGTCAGTCATACTCAGAGGTTCTGTGTTGCTTGCTCAAGGCTGCTTGCTTACAGGAACAGGTTCAACTGCTGCCAGTTCAAACAGCCACATAGCTGAACACTTAAAAATTTCCTTAAGCTGATGTTGTACTTCATCATCCTTCTGTGCAGATACACTGTGACAGTGACATGCAATTAGAGAGTGTACCTCCACATGTTAGCGTACCATTGGTTTTCTGAAGAGACAGTAAAATGCCTTCGGTCACCACACACCGCCCTGATGTGCCAGGGCCATAATTTAAGTTTAACTTCCAGCCTCAGGAACTGTTATTCCTGTACTCTAAGCTTAGCCAGAAATAACAGTGAAGTTGCTCAGTACAGCTGCAGAAGCAAAGACAAATCAGTAGCAGGAGGTGTCTGCTTTCTCCTCAGGACTGTGGATGTTCACAGGCATGAACGCTCATCATGTCAACCCCTCCCTTAAAAAGGTAGTCAAATTTAATATAAAAGATAATGGCAGTTTGTCCATTCAACTGTACATACTCTGGTAAATATACGAGCTTGAAAAAATGGAAAAGCTTTTACTTTAGATCCTAGATGAAAAGAGGACATGGAAAAATACTAATAAATACAATTAAAATATGGAAATACATTTTTTAACAGTAATTAGTTCTTTAGCTTGAAATCACTTTATAAATTAATCCTCCTGGAAGGAAAAGCCTCTTCATTCCACCATTGCTAAATCTTTCAGTGCATGACTTCGAGCTCTCTTGGCCTTGTAAGTAGGGCGCAGGGATTCTATTTTTCTCTTCCGGGTTTCTGCTTTATTCTTATGTCTCTTCAGCTTCCTCCGTGCAGCAATGTCAGGGTTTGCTACAGTCTAGTGAAAAACAACACAGTTGGTACTTGTAACCAAACAAACAACTGTCCCTGTAGACATCAGGTACTTCTAAGAAACTACCCATTGCCAAGACAGTACATGGGACTTCTTAGGCTCTGCTAATTCTGAGGCTGTTCTGGCAGCTCTGCCCAAGTTCATCACTGCTCTTCAGGTAAGTGGGAAAGCACAGCACTGCCATCAGCCAGAACCTCCCCAGGAGGTTCTCAAACTCATTGACCTGGTCAGTTCTCAAGCCTTCAGAGAAACCCTAATGCTTTTATCCAGAAGATGATAAAGTGGAATCTTACCTGCAAAGCCCTCTGCTTTTTCCTCATGGCTCTTTTCTGATTGGCCTGTTTCTGCACAGAAGAAAAGGCAAGTGAAAAAGCCTCCAGTCCAACCAGCTTCTTGAGCAGTTCTATGATTTCTTGGGAAAGGTTCTTCAGTGTTGGATCTAATAAAACAAAATTAGCTTGCTTAATCTTTTCAGCAAGGAACAAAAGCCAAACAGTAAGGATTCCTCTTTCTTAATTAAAGGATGACTGCACTGATTCATCTTGCCCAAGTAGACTCTAGAGATTAGAGCAAAGGCTGTTGTGAAATCTGCTGGTTCTCCAGCAGCTTTCCTGAGGACCACAAGCGGCACTTCACACAGGCAAACAAAAAATAATGCTTCTGAGGAGCAAAAGGGTTTGGGTTTATTTGGGTTTTTTTTCAGAAGGATAATGGTATCCCAGAGGTTATTACAAGTGGCTTGCTTATACAGCCATCAGGGCTCTTGGAATAGGATTTGTTAGAAATAGAGGTGGTTTCAGCCTTGTCAGTCAGCAGGAAAGAGTGATCTGGGCTCATTCAGGAGGAAGGGAGATGTTCTGTGGGCAGCTTGATGGGTGTTACACCTGCCTGCACACCCCATGTGTTGTATTCCTGTGGCACACAGCTCTTTCCCTGCCTGCAGAGGTCATGCGCGTTCAGTCACTGCACACATGCCACACGCTGAAGATCATTTTATGTGTCAGAAGGGGGAGCTTGGGGAAAACATCAAGCAACCACTAACAACCTGCAATTCCAGGCCCTGGCACTACACTAACCCAAGGTGCCATAAAACACACCCTGTTTTACATTGCAGCTGAAGCATGCTTCTAACCACATGGCATGGATCTTCAGCCCCAAGCATCACAGCACATATAAGATAGCAATTCAAAACACAACACTCGGCAACAGCCTTGTTCCGGCTTCCTTAAGAGCCACACTGTTCCTCTCCTCAGCAAGGGTTCCATTCATCTTGCCACCATGAGTCCACCCTCGAGTACTATGCTTTTTCTACTATATAACATGCCCAAGCCGTATCTGCTCGCATTCAGGGGCCTGCCTAACCTTCTCCCAGGCTTTGTCAACGCATACATTTTTGTTTCAGCTGTCACACACCCCTCCTTTCCTGATATTCTGATTAGTCTGCAAGTAGGCGAAGTTTGCTGATGATAGTATCTGTGCCTCAACAGACAAAAGGAATGAGATGCAGTGTTCATGCCAAGGCACAGCTTTGACATACTTTCCTCTTTACCAAGTCTTTGTGAGGGAAATCGCTTACCTTGCTCTGCATAGGTGCTGTTCAGCTCCCGGTACAGAGGGGTCAGAACTGTTGGAAGGTAGGGCTTGATCCTGTCTTTTCCCAGATCCACTGAGATTGCTCCCAGGAACTTAAAGATGCAGCTTCTCTGAAAATGAGTGTGTGGGACATGAAGTAAGGAAGGCTGGAAGGAAACTGCTGGAAGAAAGCTATGTGTCACTGCTCAATGTACAAGGCATTGTCTCAGACACCCAAGTCAGAAACTTACTGCTGTTACAAGGTCTTACTGCTGCCAAGTACAGCCACTAGATGAGACACAATCCCATAGGATCTGTAAACATGGGAGCTGCGACTCCACTGGACTGACAGCTGTTAACACTTTGAACAGGCTTGCTCTTGCTGTGTTGTACTGAGGCAGCTGAAGACATGAAAGTTCAACCTAACTACACCATGGGGAACCACGGTTTTTCTGATGCTCTCCTGCACCCTCTCCTTTTCCTGAGCAAGTAACTCTGCACTGCCATTTCCTGCCTGCATAAACCTAGCACTCTTGGGCTCTCAAAGGCAGTGCTCTACCCCCCCGTTAGCCTGGTGCCTTTGAGTTAATCACTCTTTCACCACCCCACAGAAGGCTGGAAGCATCAGCAAGGAGCAGCAGACTGACACAGGCCTTTATGTACGATTCTGAACTGAAACATGTTGTTCCTTTGGCACCTGCTCCCAGCTGCTGGTCCCCAGGGAGCAAAGAGCCAGGGCAACACTCTCCTGTGGAAGTGCCTGCCACATCAACAGCAGTTGGTCTAACCCTGTTCTTACCTTTAAAAGGACCTTAGGGGAATATGCCGCTTCTCGCTTTGCCATGAGAGAGAGCTTCTTCATTAACCACAGCAATGTGGCTGGCTGGCCTTTCTCTTCTTCGTTGTCTTTTTCTTCTTCCCTTTGAGCAGAAATGTCTTTCTCTCTCTCATCTTCTGAGGCCTCCTGCTCTTCTACTTCACAGCCCAGGTCTCCTTTAGCTGCTTTACCTTCTTCTGAAGGAGGGGCTAGCAAGTAAAGAACTTTGGCCACAAAAAGCAAATTCTTTATAACCTGAAGTGTAAAAGCAGAATAGTCAGTCACTGCGGGTTCCTGCACTGTCAGCACCAGGTGTCCTGGTTTTAGCTGTGATGGGAGTTAGTTCTCTTCCTAGTAGCTGGTGCAGTGCTGGGTTTTGGCTTTAGTCTGAGAACAATGCTGATAACACACTGATGTTTTAGCTGTTGCTCAGTAGCACTTACCCTGATCAAGGACCTTTCAGTCTCTCATGCTCTGGCAGTGAGCAGGAGCACAAGAAGCCGGCAGGGAGAAGACAATACACCTGACCCAAACTAGCCAAAGGGGTATTCCATACCACAGCACATCATGCCCAGTATAGAAACTGGCAGGAGTTAGCTGGAAGGGACCAGTCGCTGCTTGGGCCAGGCTGGGTATCAGTCAGTGGGTGGTGGGCCATTGTATTGTGCATCTCTTGTACTTACTGGTTTGGGTTCCCCACCCCCTTTTAGTTTTATATTTTCTCCCCTTATTATTTCCATCATCATCATCATCATCAGTAGTAGTTGTAGCAGTTTTATATTATACTTCAGTTATTAGACTGTACTTATCTCAATGTTTACATTCTTCTGATTTTCTTCCCCATCCTGCCCAGGGAGAGGGTGAGCAAATGGCTGTGTGGTGCTGAGTTACTAGCTGGGTTTAAACCATGACACCAGGGCACATAAGAACCAAGGCCAGATCTGAAGAAACTTGCCAACCCAGGAGGCTGTAACAGCTTCCCCCACTGCCATATTTGACAGAGCATACTGCTCTTAACAGGAAGGCGCACCTCAATACCCTCCTAGAGTTTGGGAGTCTTTCCCCATGAGCTATTGTGCCTTTTGGGCTCCAGCACTCCCTGACGCAGAGCTGCTTATCTCTGACTTCTTCATGTCTGACAGGCCCCACCTCTCCAAAGGAGATCTCTAACCAGGTTTACAGTGGAGACACACCATCAAGCCATGGTATAAAGCTGGACTACAGGCTCTCAGCAAAGACAGAGCTCCAGAGCAGCTGCATGGAGCCAGCACCAGAGACCTTGGCCCCTGCTCCAGAATGTGGCTGTCCAACCTGCTCCAGCCTGGGCTGCAGAGCCACACTCTCCCTGACAGAAGGGACCCCAGTAATGATAAGGCCCTGCATGGTACCTCCCCTTCTGTCCCTGCCACCCCCTCAGGCCTTCCCCTCTCAGCAGGCTGACACCACAAGGGAGACTTTGCTGGACCCCTGAGACACAGACCTGCTCAGACGCCCTCAGCACAGAGCAGCAGGCCCTGCACTGTGCATGTGTCCTGAGCCATTGCCAGCCACAGAGCTGCTCTCCTAACTAGAATGTTAGAGCCCCTCATTCATGGGCCAGGGCCTGTGCTGTGCCCTTCTGCAGCCCCAAACCCACTCCTGCTCTTACCTGCTCTCCCAGAGACAGGTCCAGAAACTTGGACTGCAGCTGATGGCAGAATGCAAATGCGAGTTCCTTCATCTGGAGACACAAAAAAGGAGAAGGAAGTTACTCCATGAAAGGGAGCCAGTAGCAGAAACTCAAAGCAATGTTTTGCAGTCACCAAAGGCAGTTCCCAGGGGATGCCGCCTCTGTGATCAAAATTAGGCAGCAGGCAAGCAACCAAAAGAGATATGCATGCCAACTGTGACACTATTTTAATGTCCCAGCCAGGGAATGGGCAGGGAGGGAAGGAGTAACACAAACATCATTACCTTCTTGTCCAATTCAGCAGTCAAGAAGACTGTTGATGCAGACAGCTCTGCTGACGTTTTTTTCCTCTCCCCTGCCTTTCTTTCTCTCCACTTGTTGACAAGATCTTCTGGTTTGTAAGATGCAAACAACAAGCCAAAGATCTCAGTAGCTGTCAGCCAGACCCAGCTGTGAGGATACCACAGGTGAGACTGGACATGACCTGGGGAAAGAAAACCTCTTTCAGCACATCACCTGTGGCAGCATAAAAATAACCAGGTCCCTCAAGAATTACCACAGCACATGCTACAGTAAAAAGGGAAAGGAAATGAACTGCGCTCATCTGTTCAGAACATAATCATATATATATATATATAAAGAAGACTTCATAGCAACTCTATCTAGCCAAAGCAGAGTGGCTAAAATGTACAGGTACCAAAATGTCCCCACAGTGACCAGGCATTCTTGAATGCATGCACAGCACATCCAAACATCCAAATACGGGGCCATTGCTGGAAAGTGATGGCAACCAGGCAGGAAAAGGGCATGGTACAGAAAGACACTTGCTCTGATCCTGGCTGCAGCAACTGTGGCCCTCTCAGGGACTTGGTGCCACAGCTCACCTGCCCATAATGTCTGGGGACTGGTTGCCGTGAGACTCAGTGAGCTGGCCCTGCTGCAGACGGTCAGATCAACCCCCTGGACAGAGGCTGCAGGTCCCCCAGAGAAAAGATGGAGTTGCCTTCTTGTCTTAGCTCTGCCCAATGGGCTGCACACCACCAAGCAATCTGGGATTTACAAGGGTTATCTCCTGTCTCACTAAAGGCACCTGGCAGGCTCAACTCTTTGAAGACGTTAACCAGCCAGATCAGGGCCACTTAATAGCAGCAAACGAAGCAATTACAAACAAGGCAACAAAATGCCAGTAAGCCAGACTGACACTGTGGTTTCACTCACAAGGAAACTGCTTGAATCAAAACAACCTCCAGGCTTTAACATCCTGGCAGACACATAGCATTCACTGCACCACTAGCATGTGTCATCGCCTGCTGGCTGGAATGTATGATCTCATCAAGAAAATCCTATCTTCCCAGGAGAACTGAGTGTTTTCATCCAAGAGGATGTAATTATGGTCAAACATGCAACAGTTTGCAGCTATTTGCTCTTGAGATAATAGAAAATACTTCCCAGCAACTGAGACAGAGGGTGTCTTGTTTTCATCAACCATGTAACCTTTTCCATCAAGATCTTCTCTTTCACTGCCCAGTAACTGCTGTGTATTAGCACTGTGCAGCACACAACCCTTGTAGAACAAGGTCTGGTTTTTTATATCGGGGTGTGAAAAACCACATACCACACAAAGAATCTTCTTTATAACACAGCCATAATAATCCTTGATACTTACCCCAGATATTGCTCAGAACTTCACTGTTCTTGGTTAAGTGAATCAAGTTGCATTCTGTGATTAGCTTTGTTACCAGCACAAGAATGCTGAATAGCAGCCTATCTGCAGCTTTCTCCTCTTCCTCTTCAGTTACCTAGTAAAATCAGCAAGTTGAGAAACATGCTCATGAGAACCAGAAGACAGTGATTACTTACCCTACTAGATACATTTCAGATCAACCCTGCAAACAGAAGACTGACTTATACCCAGTTCCCAAAATAAACAGAAGAGAAGCAGCTCTAGTAAAGCATTTCTTCTGGAGACTGAACCTCTGCAGAAGATAGTTACCAGGATCATTCTTCTTGTTTTTTATATAGATCCTGCTATAACAAACTGTTTCATTTCTAAATGCAAGCAATTATGTACCTTGTGTATCATTTACATCTATACGTTTGATTCTCATTACTAGAGCCAAGCTGAGCGCAGATTTGCTCAAGTCACCTGGGAAGCCCCAAACTGTTATGACAACACTGTGTGCACTGCGATTTACTCAATCACTGTCAGGTCCTCCCTCACCCTGCCTGCACTCACCTGCTGGCTTGACGGAACTGGTCAGTGCTTTACCTACATGTCTCAGCACAGGGGATGATTACACTGGATTTCTCCTCACTGCAGTTATTTTATTTTCATCCCTTGTCAATTTACACACCACGAGGTTCTTCTCTGTTGTTCAGTGTGTTTGTTGCCCTTGCACGTTAGTAACATACAAGGCTACTTCCCAGGTGCAGCACTGGGATCCCTTTGGGATTACCACAAGCCAAGCAAACCTGAGGCAGCTTTGTTATACCCAGTTAATCATGTGCACTAAAAACATTTTCCATAAAACAAAACATTGGTCTGAAGTACAGGAAGGGAACTCCTTTGAAAGTTAAAGCTGTAGATAACACTGAACAAAGCAGGCAGGGGGGTCCCTGCTTATGGCAGGGGGGTTGGAACTAGATGATCTTAAGGTCNGGAACTCCTTTGAAAGTTAAAGCTGTAGATAACACTGAACAAAGCAGGCAGGGGGGTCCCTGCTTATGGCAGGGGGGTTGGAACTAGATGATCTTAAGGTCCTTTCCAACTCTTTCTATGACTCTGAGCAATGCACTCCTGACCTTCCGCACTTATACAAATCAAATGCTGCCAGTGTGATCATCTGCCTGTTATCCAGCTAAATGGAATCTAACCCATCCCAATGCTGTTCTTTCTGATGGTAGTTTTTATAACTCCATTTTAAACAACAAACAGAAGTTCCTCTTCTGCCACATCAGGAAAGACGAGAAGCAGGGAAAACTACCTCAACATGCATGATGCTACATGCTGTCAACCCACCAAGTCGTAGCAAAAACCAAAAGTCTGAGACTTAAGTGTTATGCTAAAAACTGTACCTTTCTACAGAGAACTGACAGGGGGCAGGGGGGTAAGGAGCAATGTATCTGCCGGTCACACAGGATGGGTGTAGGCTCAGGCCAGGCAAAGTTCCTTTGCCCCTTGTGTAGTGACCCACGCCATGAAATTAGGGCTTACAGACAAAAAAAATACAGTTCAAAATCAGTGACCAGACGGGTGTGTTTCATTTCCTGAGCCCAAACAGTAGGGCCAACTGTTAAATCTCTTCCTACACTTCCTCCCTTTTTTCCACTTTCGTAGCTGTCTTTCCCCAAGACTCACAGTGGGAAGGGTACTTACATCTTCAAATTTAACCGGGTTGATTTCCTTTTCAATCAAGGTGAGGACAGCTTCAAGCCGCCGTTCAAACATTACTCCACTCACTTCAACGAACAAGCCGCATGCCTGGGCAGCCAACCTCCTGTGGGAGCTCTGCCAAGACAAAGGGTAACAGCCCTTGTTACTTCTTGATATTAAATCCTGCAGCTGCCCTGTGCAGGAGCTGGCAGCAACCTTTACTTTTTGCCTGTAGCAACAGCATCTTGAGAGAAGCTGGTTTTCAGAGTACTACTGAAAAAGGAGCTGCTGCCAGGGAACCTGTGCGGCAGCACAAGTTATCCCTGGTAGCACTCCCTAAAACTGAATGGCAAGAGGCCTTTTCCAGCTGCAAAGCCCTGAGGGCTACTTTGCACCCCTTTGATTCTTCACAATGCCACAGGCGTTTCACAACTATAAACCAGAACTGAACATATTAGAGGTGAATGGATGAAGTGTTGCAGAACACTTACTCCACTACTGTAAAGGGACAGAACATAAGTCCATTCTGAGAATAACACCCAGACCAAATGGGAGCTCTGTAAAGGCCAGGTTTGACACCTTCTAGCTGCTGGTGAGAGAATGAAGCAAGTCTGAGCTCAAAACAGCATAAAAAGCCAATTACTGGGATCAGAAGAGCTTTAAAGAACTCTCAAACCTTTACCCTGAGCTAAGACTACACCAGGTGAATCACCAAACCCAAAACAGGAACTGTTGGAAAGCAGCATAGTGCAGCTGGGAAGTCTGTAGGGTGACTTATGAAGCTGTATAATTTCTTGCTTTTCTTATGAGCAAGACCTATGGCACTATGCACAGCTTTAAAAAGCTTTTATTCTAAGCTGAGTCTTGCCCATACTCCTTTCCTAGAATTACTACATCAGGCACAACTGAGCCCACCAACCCACCTGACCTGGTACAAGTGATCTGTCACTTGAATTAAGCTTAGTCAGTCCCCAAACAGAGTTCAGACCCAAAGATACCTTCTTGCTGTGAAACCACTCTGTGACCAGCGAAAACATCAGATCTTGTTTTTCATTGCTTATCTTGCTCAGGAGAGATTTACACGTCAAAGCCGCCATCTTTTTGCATTTGGCAGAGTCATCATTTATCATCATCATACAAAGAGAGAGAAAAAACACCCCACAGTATTTGTGGAGTAGATCCTAGAAAGAAACAACTGTTAGTCAATCTTGGATCCCAAAGGAGCTCCTGGCATTTAAAGGGGAAAAGAGGGGTATTTGTTGCACCACATACAGGAACTATGTCAGCCCTGAGTGGGGTTCACACAAAGGCAGAGGAACTTAAAGGATGGGATGATCCAATTGTTGGAGTGCACAGGGAGTATATAGCCCAGCTCTGCTGAGACTCTCAGTTGCTAACACATCACTGGGACAGCAACGTAAGTGTCAAAACTTAAGGGTATTTTCATGCCTAGCTCTCACAGAAGCAGTCCCTCAGCATGGCAGCAATCAGCCCAAAGGTCCTTCTCTCAGAGATAGCAGCAATTTGCTACTTGACAGAGTTGCCAAGGAACCAAGTTGAGATACTAAATCTAATCAGATGGTGGTGAAGCACAGCTTACTGTGCAGGATTTCTCTTCCTTCCTCCCACATTCTTGTTTGATTGCACTTCTCTCAGTCTCCTGGATGCACACAGTCAAGCTCCAGCTGAAGAGCTTCAAGGCAGTTTAGCATTTTGTGTATGTTAACCTGTGCAGATCATGGTTATTTTTACGCTTCCTTTTTGATCTGCCCCACTGAGAAGCCCCCTCTCACTAGTTCGGCCAACAAACAGATACGGTACACCACATACCAATCACATACCAGTTCAACCATCCCTCACCACTGCTGGAAACCCCCACAATGAGAATACTCTAGATTTTGTATTCATGCCCCACTTCCTAAACTGGTCGTGTCTCTTACTGGCATAAATCACCATCAAGTTTATCCAAACCCCAGCTGACTGAGCTTTATTTTAATTGCAGAATGAGCACATTAGATAAAGAAGAACTGCACTTTCCTGCATGTCCTATCTCTTTTGGAGCAAAGCCAGGTTCTTTAGAGATAAGTGAACATTCTGCCTGTGATAAGAGATTGCAGGAACTACCAAGTGCTTCCAAAATAAACTGTTCTGAAAACACTCTTACTGAAAGCTGCAGTACCTGCTTGATGCTTGGAACACTGAGAGGTGCTTGTTACCTTTGGGAATGTGTCAAGGAGGTATGCAATCATCTCCAGTGCAGATTCCCTTCCAGTTTCATATTCGTACCTGTGAGGAAACAATGTTTAGGGCTGGGTTAATACTCTATAAAGTTTATAACAATTTACAAGAATGGCTTATGCCAGAAACACACACTGACAGGGATCTTTCTGTACCAGCTACCAGACTTAGCCTTATACTCAGGAGGAGAGAAGCGGCAGGGCCATCAGTTCCATCAGTTAGAGAATGGTCACAGGGAGACAAACCGGCCAAAAAGGGCTCCAGCTAACTTGAGCCAGCACAGCAGTACCATGCTATGCTACTGGGGAACGTGGCCAGCTACTGTCACTGTGAGCAAGGGAGGGGTCATGCTCAGGTGGAGGTTTCAGGCACACTGCTCCTGCTGAACTGGTGCAGTTGATCTCAGCTGTGCCTGCAACTGCAGTTGAGACCACTGCCATGGGACAGCCGTCAAATAAGTGCATTCCATTATTCTTTCTGGATTTTCCAGTTCACCTGGTTCACAACTAGTGGAACTGGTTAACCACTAAGCAAACAACAGAACCTTTGCTTTCAAAGAACAGCAAAAGCAGCTGTGAAATAGGGAAGAGGAAAAGGACTTCACCAAACACCCTGTCTCTGCCTCCTCAACAGCCCTTTGGCACACCTAGTGGCCACTAAGGTCATACTAAAGCAATTAGGTTCTGTTCTGACAGATACGTTGGGACTATAAACTCACTCCAGTTGTGCAAGTATGAAATCCAGATTGGGTTTCAGCTTGTCACCAAGGGGGTAGTCCAGAATATATTTTAAGTAAATCTGGAAAGAAAAAACAACACCACAGAGAGGAGTTACAAGAAATATTCACAAAAGCTTGTAAAAAGGTTATGAAGAAAATTCAGTCATGGAGTAACAAGTTTAGGAGAATCATCCCATTTATCCTGTTCCTATTACACAAGGGGCCAACAACTGCTTCCAAGCTCTGTGTTCAGAACAGGACCTGCAGGTGTTTGACAACTGCCAGATCAGTCTTTAGAGTATTACTGTGATTTGCACAGGCTTCTATTAAGAGAGATTCTGCATCCTTCAGAATTCACCCTGAAACTATGGAACTGTTCTATTTGGTTACGCACTGCTCCTGCTGCATGTGTATCCTAATGCCTGAAATGAAGCAACCAAATCTTCCCTTTTGATTGCTTTTAGCTTGGAAAGAATGAAGATGTACTAGGAAGGAACCATGGGCTTGTGGCAAATTCTCTTCTGCTGGGATCCAGAAATGGGCATGGCTCACCATTACATGGGCTTCTGAAGGAGGTACTATGTCATTGCTGCTGAGCAGGCTCTTGCCCTGTACTTGGCACTGGTGAGGCTGCACCTTGAATACTGTGTTTGGTTTTGAGCCCCTCACTACTAGAAAGACATTGAGGTGCTGGAGCACGTCCTGAGAAGGGCAACATCGCTGGTGAAGGGTCTGGAACACAAGTCCTGTGGGGAATGGCTGTGGGGACTGGGGTTGTTTAGCCTGGAGAAAAGGAGGCTCAGGGGAGACTTTGTTGCTCTCCACAACTAACTGAAAAGAGGTTGCAGTGAGGTGGGTGTCCTTCTTTCCTCCCAAGTAACAAGCAACAGGGCAAGAGGAAATGGCCTCAAGTTGTGCCAGGACAAGTTTAGACTGGATATTAGGAAACATTCCTTCACAGAAAGGGTTGTCAAGCATTGGAAGAGACTGCTCAGGGAAGTTGTTGTCATTCCTAGATATTTAAAGGATGTGTAGATGTGGTGCTATAGGCAAGCAGTCTGTGATTCTGCTATGCATCAGTCACAAGAACTAAAGACAGACAGGTAACAGGGGAAATAAGGATTAGTAAGAAGGGAAAATGGGGTTAGGGGTTCAGGAGGGCTACAGCACACGTCTGTTAGATCTGGGATGGACACTAAGCCCTCTAGCCTGTTAAGACAGCTGGAAAGGAAGCAAGATGACTCCATTTTACCAACCTGTCTGCACTGGACTCGCACTGGCTCACTCTGACCCGTGATGGCCAGCTGGGCAACTTTCTTCAGCACATCATCAATTTCAGGCACAATCAGCTTCCTGGTTAGAATAGCCTAGAAATGTGAACACACAGCTGGAGCCAAGTCATTCTGCTTGCACAGCATGACATACTATGCACAGCATGACATACTGTAAACTGGGGTTACAATGGTGCCAGGTACATTAACACTGACTTTTGCACACCTTCAAACATAGGCAGAGCAACTTTAAAAAAAAGGTGGCTTTCAAATCCACATCTGTTTCTGTTTCTTTTGGATGACACAGAACACTCAGTCTAATGATCACAGATGTTGACTCTTCAGTAAAAATGAACTCAGATCCAAATGGATCCTCATATGCACGTGTATAAAACAGGCTCCAAAAGAATTTCAGAGTGACAAGTTAAACAGGAAAGCTTTGCTGCTTGCTCCTGCTCCCCATAACAGAGAGCTTTAACAGGATTCTGTGTCCTATTCCTGACATGAGAAAGGAGGGAGAATCCTGTCATTCCAGTGGTTCACAGAACCCATACACATGCTGCACAGAATTACCTTGAGAAGGCCAAAGGCAGTGGCTTGGCGTGATGAATCATAAATGTCTTCTTCGGCAAAGCCAAGCAACACTTGGAGCTGTTTGCTTGTTATCTGACTCTTTGCGTTCTTCACAAGTATTGTTACACACTACAGAATCAAATTGTACATTGTCAATACACATGCAGTGCCATAAAACACAAGCCTACACCAAAGCCTGACTTAAGTGGTTTGTACCACTTAAGCCTGAAAAGACAAGCTGCTGCTTGGAAACATGCAGCTAACACTGTTCTCATCACATCTTCTTTTCAACTGGCAATTCTGAGACAAAAACTGAATGCAAGCCAATACACAAATTCAGACTTGTCCTTGAAATGACTGGAGATGCTGCAACGTGATGCAGGAACACAAGAAGAGAAAAAATTCTTCTGGCACTGGCATTCAGCATGAACTACTGTAACTTTCCCTTACGATCATGAAGCTGCAATTAATTTAGCAAAGCATTTAGAAGATATCTACAAGAAGACATTGCACACTGTAAGTGCAGTTATTACTGCTAATAACTGCCCCCTTCCCTTGTCTCACTTCAGTTGCTAGGGCTTACTCCAATGAATCATGTTAAAGGCAAGCTATTCAAGTACAATACTGACACCTCTCAAAAGACAGGGTGGTAACAAGATACTATTATAAAAGAAGAAAGAAGGCAAATATGCTTTTATAAAAACACTTCTTCAGATCCAAGCTGTGCATTTTGGGGGGGTAACTTTCTTTAAGTCTGCACTTGGGAAAGAATCAGCAAGGCCACACTTTCCCTGCTATCTTGTGATCTCCAGACTACCTCCTCCAGGGACAGCTGCAGGAGGGACCTGCAGTTGGAAGACTCTCATTCTACAAAGTTAATCCTAAATTAGGAAAGAGCAGAGCTGGGTCTGACTTACTTTGAAACAGCTCACAACCAGGTGGAAATTCTGGCCTTTGGCTATTCCTGTCTTGGCAAATTCTTTCAGCAAGAGGAAAAGCTGCTTGATCAGTACCTCCAGATTTGTACTAACAGAAGGCAAAGGGAACTTCAAAATCCATACCAAGCACTGCAGAGCCCCGGTTATCACCTGTAAGAAAGAACCAAAGGACAGCACATGTGTACAATGACAGTGAAATAACATTTTTCTCACTTTGTTACAGACAGGGCAGGCTATCTGCAACTCTGGTAAAAGGCAACTAGCTAACAAGATCAACCGCTTTCAAAACATTTGTATGTAATACAAAATGTTGCTGAGTTCTAAGACCACTATCTACCAACCCCTAATTCTCCAACTTTGTTTTTACTAGGTAAAGACATTAACACTCTGCTGATGGCAGCCACTCTTTCTGAAGTGGAGGTGCCTTCAAGGTACAGAATTTGCTCTGCCAAAAACCCAGGTCACCTGAAATCCCTGCTCCAGGTATCTGACAGCATATGAGGCATGCCTTCCATTCCCAGAAAACTCAAGATTTAACAGATCCCCTCCTAGGCTCTCACTCAAACTTAAAACTGACCAACAAGGAGGCTGCCTATGTTGCTGAGAATAAAGACATTGGAGTTGGATCAAAAAACCCCACAGCTGTGATAACACTGTTTGCAGCAGCCACAGGGACTTCATGACCCTCTTTCACAAACAGCATACGAAGTCTGCAAAGTCCTTATATGAACATGCTCCAGGAAAACTGGTCCATACTTGAATCTGCAGCACTAGGGACACACCATTCACACTCCATCAGCAACAATCCTTCCTTCCCTTTGGGATAATATGTCCTCAAACAATGTAAACTGCACATCTATGAAATAAGCTTTGAAAACTGGATGGTTTTCTCTTCTCTTGCAGATCAACTGCAAGATAACATTTGTGGGCAGGACCTTTCTTAGTATAATAGACAGAATAGCAAATTCCAGCTCAGAACTGTACCTTGACATCCATAGATTTCAGGCAGTCTAGAAGCAGCAGAACAAAAGGGTCTAACATTTCCAAAGCATGCTCCTCAGAAGAATTTACTTTGGACCTCTTCAGGCTCATGTGCAGGAGCTGGCATATAAAACACAGAACATACATCTCAAAGTCAGCCTGGGACTCAAATAAATCAAGTAAGGCTCCACATAGTTTCAGGTTATAGTAGAATTAATGCACTATCTCAATCTACTATCTGCAACAAGCTGAGCACTTTTCACAGCTCCCTAAGAAGCACCACTGGAGTTGCCACGTGCAAAATGAAGTTAAGGCTAGTGGCTGTGTTGTTAAGACAATATACCCACAATACCTTCCTTTGAATATTCTTAACAACAATTCTGACTGCAAAGCTTTCTATCTGAGGAGATCCTTACCCGAAGTCCCGAATCGACCAAGATATACGTGTTAGTCCTGCTGCTGACACGTGCTTTCTGCCCCCCTCTTGTAGGAGTGGGCTGGAGCAGCAGGCAGCTCTCTGGTTGCAGCCGAGGATCTGGAGGAGGGGCAACTTGTTTTCTGGAAAGGAGAGTATTCAGATTTCAACCCTCTGCACAACAAGCTTCTGTTGGGAGTGAAGAGAGCTGGACTGGGCTCAGCTGCTACCCACACAGCAAGCAAAAGGAGGTTACAGCCAGAAAACACTGAAATAAAACAAACTGGAGAGCTGCATGACTCTCCAGTCATCTGGACAGTCCCCTCCTGAGATGGGACTCTCAGGCTTGAGAATAGTATCACTATTACAAAGACAACACTGATTTGTACAACATCCCCACTTTTTTTTTCCTTAGTGGACCAAACAGCTTTGATAGTTCCTTCAAGCAAATGCACTTCCTGCCATTGCCCACTGCGCTTCATTTGCTGGTATTTACTTCAATTTCTGATGGCTTACAAAAACTCCAAGGAGTCTGCAAACAGCTGTCAGATCATAGAGCAAGCTGGCCTACATAACACGGGAAATGCAAGGCACCCAGATCCAGCTCTGGGCAGTGACACTACTAGAGAGAGAGGAAATCCAATGGTTCTCCTTGACTTCTCCACCAGCAAAGTGATCAAGTGACAGCCCACAGTTCTTTACGTACCTGCCTCCATGAAAATATCTAGGGTCCCAAATGCCTCTTACAAAGCTTTTTCTAGCTCACTTCTAAACACTGATCCTTGTCCCTTCATCCAATATACGGCCTTACCAGATGGTGAAAAAGCTTTGCTGAAGGCCATAAACACTTGCAGGAATACACTTTCATGAGTTCAGCAAGTGTTAACTTCCATTTCCAAGCTTTCTTCTTGCCCTCTGACTGCCTACATAATTCACTTACATTAAAAACAGAAAGCAAATGAAAGCAAGGGAACTCTCACACATTTGATCAGTTGGATTTGAGAGCTGCTATTTCTCCAAGCAAACCTCCCAACTGATAGCAGACTACCCAAGTAACATCCTGGAACTCACTTGGCCTTCTCAGTGAGCAAAGGCAAGTTTTCACTGATGAGGCCATGACTGAGCAAGAGGAGGGACTCTGCATTCATGTCTGTATTGAAAATCAGCCCTTGCATGATGTGACGCAGAGCCTCATGCACCTTCCGGACTATCTTCAAGCTTGTGGTGCTCTCCAGAACCTGCAAAGGCACAATAATGAGAGTCAGGAGGGCAACATGAGGGCAATAGTTTGTGATCTATATTCAAAAATCATGGGAAAAGCCAGAACAATTCATCTCTCATCACATGCTGTCCTAAGTCCCCAGCTCTCTATATGAACAGCATTCCATCATCTCAGCTCTATCCCAGCACGTCTCCCTTTCTCTCCAGCCTCTTCTCAGCCTTCAGCTAGTTTACCTATGGCCACCAGGACACTCCAGAGCTCATAAGCAAACCACTGGATTCCATTTTTCTGTGAGCTTGCACTCTGTTCAAAAAAACTCAACTCTGAAAAGCAATTACTGCACATGGACAGACCCTGAATACATTTTGGTGACATTTCCTTCAAGATCAAACCAGAGAGCAGCCCTGCAGGACTTGGAGCTCCAGAGGCAATAACAGTTGGCAGAAGGAGAGGGCATGGAGAACTCATAGTGGGATGTTTCCTCTCTAGCAGGGGTTGAAAGCTTCCCAGAATGCCATTTTCATCTTATGACCTGGGTGCCTACTGCTTTCCAAAAGAAAAATGGGAACTTAGATTATATAGGTAATTTCACAGTAGCCACCTGGAGGCTTGTAGAGTTTCTTTTAGACCATACAGAATTTAGGGTGCTCAGAGCTAAGAAAGACTCTGGCTGACTTTTCTTACCTCTTTCAGTGGCAGAATAAGTTTTGTCATCTGGCCCTTTCCTATGAACTTTCCAAGGATTTCATAGGAATCATAACTCTTGTTCTTGCGTGCTTCCATTACCTTGGAGACAATTCCCTTCACTTCCTTCTCTTCGGCTACATTCCCAAACAACTCTTGGTTGAAAATCTTTGGAAAACAGGCAAGAGAAGTGAATGAGAGGAGCAGAAAAACAAAGCCAGATTCTCCAATAGCAGCAGAACACCATGATTTTTCCTCACTGCAAAAAAAAAATTCTCCATGTTTCCCAGAAATCATGTCTAGGTTTCTCTTGTCAACATAAAACACCCCAGTTCAAGCACACCAGATGAGAATGCTTACCTGTGGTGGTGTGATACAAGGAGGTCTGACTGCAGTCAGATCCAACCATCCAAATATACCCCATCTGGGTGGTCATCTGAGCTCCTGGGCCCCATCAACCACACTGACTGTCCTTGACAAATCTGTTGACTTGCTCAGCCATTTAGAGTACAGGGAAACATAGCCAGGTACCTTAATCTTGAACCCACTCCCTCCCAGGATGCAGGGCTCAGGATACAGCCCCAAATATACTCAACATCTCTACAAGCTCTTAGCATCTCTACAAGCTCATGCCTCTTTCTTTGCTGCATACACACATAAACAGCCCTGTTTGCTGCCAAGTCTGAGAAAATCTAGACAAAACCTCGTCCTGGAACCTGCCCGAGACACTCCATGATGCTGTTTCCTTCAATCTTGAAGAGTTTTTACCTCAATCAGGATATCTAAGCAGGGGTCCAAATCACCAGCACTGAGCCTGGTAGTAAGGCCCTTCAGTAACAGGTTCACAGTGAAAGTCAACACATGGAGCTAGAGAAAAAAAGAACAGATCATGCTTTCAAACCCATGCATAGAACTCTAATAATACTGTAAGGGGAAAATACCATATCAGAAGCATCACAGCTCACACACTGCACTTGAGCTGTCATAGGAAAAAGAAATCACTGGGAGGACAAGAATCCGTATACTGGCAGCAAGGAAAGGGCACTTGCCCCTTCACAGGCAGAAGGGTTGGAATCTCCTCTTTCCCCAGTGCTCTTAGTGATATTTTTAGGTTGGGCTAATCAGCACTTTCACTGTTATAGCAGCCAGAAGCTCACACTGTTTCACTGTGGTAATTCACATAGAAAATTATTCTTACCTCCAACCACTGTGGAAAGAGGAAATACGAATTAATAGAACCTTGGCTCTTGATCTAGGAAGCAAGACTTCAATTAGCATCACCACATACTGTCTGTGCAGTCTCTGTGGCAACTCACCTTAGATGATGCTTAGTGGAAAGATTTCCACTAATTCTTATGGGACTTAGAAAGTCATCCTTCACCTCCATACCTAAACTCTTCATTGCAAAAAAATGGAGATCTTAACTTCTTCCCTGCTTAGACTCCAAGTACTGTGGCTACAAGCCCTCATCTGCCACTTGACATTACAAAGACATCAGTAGGCACTACCAATAGTGTTTAGTCATATTATACCAAGCTATTCTACCAGTGCAAAATAATTTAAGTAGCACTTTGGATTCTCCTCCTAACATATAAAAAGCCCTATGGAGAGCAGAAGAGAAAGAATTTCACCATTACCTGGTATCCATGGACAAGAGTGGACTGCATCTCTTTTAAGATGTACAGAAGGTACTGCACTCCCAGCACTTCCATGATTTTAGTGAGGGTGTTACGGGCAATGTCCCGGATTTCTTGAAATTTGTTCCTCAGAAATGTGCAGACTTTCAGCAGGATGCTGAAAACAGATAGACAGCTTAGCTCACCCCCAAACAGAGTGGAACTAATTACACTGCTTGCTAAGGAAGCTGCTTTTCAGGGCTCTTCCGCAACCTCAGCTATACCCAAAGGCAGCCTTGCAGAAAGGCCTTACAGTCACGCACACACTTACTGTCCTTCAAGACATTTACTAATTGTCTTTTCTTTCTGTACATTATTCTTTCCCCAGTGATGCCATTCCTACCTCTGCACCTGGCTTCACACCTCTGCTCTTACTTAAGGATTTATCAAGTTCCTTTCAAACTTAAGTTTTACAGAAGTCAAATGCTGAGAGAGGAGAAAACCAGAAAACTAGGAAAACAAGTTTCCAAGGTAAGTATTTAAGGATTGTTAGAACACTCCTCTTGGCTTTAACTTTGTACTTAAAGACAGCTTGAGAAAGGTGCCTGCAGTGAACAATGAACACCATTTACGTTGCTCCAAAGGGATTTACCTTGGCAGGTTGGCTTCCATCACTTCTTTGGGAAGACACTGCATCATCCTGACCATTGCAAAAGCTAACGGAATACGAACTACCTCATCATCATTCACAACGTTGGATTTCACAAGCTTGTGTTCCTCATCTCTTTTAACCTTTTTAAGAGAGCAAGACACAATGCACTTTTAGTATACATAAACAAATCTGGCTTTTTCTCAACAAACTCTAGATGAGGCCAACAAGGCAAGCTCCTACCCTCGTCTGACTATGGAAAAAACCCAGACAGCTAAAGGACAGGTGAGATGAATCTCTGTATTTTCAATACAGAAGCTCAGTTGGGTGCTAGCAACTGACTGAGAACTTTTCAGTAAGCTGCACAAACTGACTTGTTTCACTTGTGTGGTTAAAGCCAATTCTCAGCACAGAAGTAAAGACACCACACTCACACTGTCCAGAGGGTGCATGTCAATATGCATGGCACAACAAAGCAGATCAAGCCTTTTTTGTACTTTCAGGTGGTTGGTTTCTCTCCAGTTTGTGTCTACATTTTTTCATGTGCTGCATTTCCACTGGCCCTGAATTAGCACCCCAACCTTTATAGTTTACAGGCACAGCCTGTAAAGCACCTTTCCAAATGCCAACTCCTCACCTTTGCAACAATACACCTGTGCAATTTAGGCAAGATGTTGACCGTAACTGTATCCTGAATGTGTTTGATCAGACACTCCAGCTCCTCTTTATTTCGGGGTAAGAAAGAAACAGGTTTGGCCACTTGCTCAGCATCTTCAGATGTCTCAGCTGCTTGCTCAGGTTCTGCCAGCTGCTCAGGCAGATTCTTGCCCTTCTTTTCCTCAACCACCTCTTCTTCCCCTTCACTCTGCTCCAGCTCCATGGCTTCAGCTTCCACTGCTGGCTCAAGGTCCATGGCAGCAGCTTCTGTCAAATAGTTGCCAAAAGCACAGGTAAACACAGGAGGCCAAAAAATCTAGCCCTTATAAGAGGCTCTTGTGATAACTTTGTCCTGGACAACTCTGCTACTTATTGTCAGTGACAGCAAACAATCAGAGTTGTTTTACTGGGTACAAAAGCTCTGGCATACTGGTTTCTGATAATCACACCTCAGGGCTAGGCTGATTTGGTGCACTTTGAGCAGTTAGTATTTCTATAATTAGGAGCAGAAAGTTCACCTTCGTTATCAATGGTCACCAGCTGTTTTTCAAGTGTTTCATAGTCAAAGTGAAAGGCTTCCAGCACTGTCTCTAACAAGCTGCGGAAGGAAAACATGAAGATAGGTCAGCCCTCTGCTCAAAAAGGAGAGGCTGCATACACAAACACACAGAAAAATCTAAACAATGCTTTTTGGAACACTTCAGGCTCAGTGACACTGGAGTGTAAGGAGGTTTATCCTGAAATAACAACCTGGGAAACAAAAACTGGTTGCTTTTCAGATGCATTCTGTGACCTAGCTCATTGTGAAACCTCACAGACAGTGGTACTGGAGCACTGAATGTGTACCACAGAGCAGCGACAGCCTGACAGAAGCAGAGGCTGCTAATGCTGACATGCACTCAGTGAGATACAGCATGATAAAGTAATGGTCTGTTAATCCTTCATAGCTCCAGACTGCAAGACCATGCCCACTTTCACTTGCACATGCTCACCTCAAAGTCAGCAATCTCTCACTCCAGGAAAGAGGCTAAAATGCATGTGATGCTTCTTAAGACACTGAACTTCCCCTTAGCAGTCTTTGGAGAAACTTAGAGCAGCATTTCTCACAGTACCTACCTGACTCCCAGCTTTGGACTGATCTGTCCTGTTTGCAGGACATGGATGAAATGCTTTAAGTGGTACAAGTACGCTGACCATGAGAGATGGTGGCAGACAGCTCCAACAACTTCAACTGAGGCTGTTACCATATTTTCATGCTGCCCAAAAGATAGAAATTGACTTGCTGTTAGCATTCATGAGGAGCATCTCTCTAAACCATACTTCACTCAGAAGAACAAGACCCAGATGTAAGGTCTGGCTAGTAGAGACATTTGGAATTCAGCTCTTTTAGATCTCCTGACCACCAGGTAAACAAACCAAACCAAACTTAAAAAGTCACGGCTCTACAAGCAGATCTCCAGATCCATGTCCTCCAAGTATTTCTGCCTGCATTTAACTTTTCCCACATAACTACATCTATGGGATCACTTGTGTGAAGAACTAAAAACCAGTCAAAGTATCTAACCACAGACACATGGGACATTGCTGGGCTATGCTGGTCAACTAGAAATGCACATCATTAACCCACTTCTGATGTGAAATGAAATGTGTTTGTTTCTTCACCAAGGTTTCAATCAACACATTTTACCTCCCATTGGTCAAAGAGCAACTGCAGTCACTTTACTGTTGGGCACAGCCCGTATGGCTGCATGTACTGGGTCCTGTGCTTTAATTGTTTCTGCTTCAGAAGAATATTTCTTACAGTAAGAGAATTAGACATTTGCTTGGTCTGACATAAGCAGCTCTCCTGATAGTGTGCAGGGAACTATAGATGTGTGAAACCTTGATTTTCTATGTCACAAGTAGAAAATACAGCCATATTGACATTACCAGTCATTTCACCACATAGATTTTCAATAAATGTATGGAAAGTAACTGCAAAATGTCACCCTTCAAACTTTAATTACAAAGCTGCTAATGATTTCAGAAGTTTTCAGCTGATTCCTGCAGCTCCCCTGTAACTCCAGAGAAAACAGTATTTATTTCCACCTCAATTACTAGGCACAGCTCACGCTGCCTAACACACACATTCTGCTGCCAAACAGTAACTGATCTCACAACTGAACAGGAAGAGAGAAATTTGGAGACAGAGGGGAAAAAAGTAATGACCTGATTAGAAAAATTGCAAACAAATATAACCCCAAGTAAAAAACTCAAAAAAAAGCCCCAAATCCCAAAACAGCTACAGAGATCCACCTGCAACAAATAGGACAGGTTTAGCAGATACAGGAACGGGCCCAGACTGCATCTGCGGCTTGTGAACCCTCTTTCTGTCACCAAATGCAATGGAGAGCTCTTGTCTGAAAGGGGAACACTCACTCTACAAACCTATCAGCCTTTTAAAGTCTTTCATGGAGAATGGTATACAAGAAAGGTGACAATATTCAAACAGATGCATTCAATTTAAAAGCCTACCTTAAGCATTTTTTCATTAAAAATGGCAGTAGTAGCATAAGGCATAATGTAGTTCTGCAGGGATTTAGAAGATAGCACAAGCTTTTTTTCCATGAGGTGCTTAGCCAGTTTCCTCAGAGCTCGTGCCCTCCTGTGGATCTGAGTCAAACATGAGAGACAGTGAATGAGGTGGGGCTTTAGTCAGAGAACATGAAGAAGCACCTACATTCAGCAGTTCTGAAAATGCCTCTACTTTAAATAATTACATAAACATATTATGGTCATTTCCAAGGAAAGGCATTTCCCTTTTCCTTCAGTCTCTGGCCTTTCACTAGCCTTTTGCCTCAATAAATATTCCAACTCAATGTGATATTTCATGGTCAATTCACAATCATAAGACTGCCTTCTTCAGGTATCAGACAAGGGAGGCCTGATAAAACTACGAGGAAAATAATTAGACTCTACATGTAACTACAGATGTAACAAAGGTTCTCTCTCATTGGGTCTCTGAAAGCAGGAGAAACTCTGTGTTTTCATACCGCAAGATAAAAAAAGGAGATGAGGCTCTGTACGACACTTAAATTACAAAGGTCTGTGAATGAAAAGGGGCTGCTGACACTCCAGACAGAGAGTAGCTGAGAACAGGCTAGGAAATATAAACCAAAAAGACCTGATCCCTGCCTATGTCAGAGGGATCCCCAGGACAGTTACTGACTGTGGGCTGGGTCACACACAGGTTGTAAAGTGGAGTTGCCTGCTCAAGATCATGAACAATCATGTAAAATGAAAGCAGTTCTTTGAGCTAAATTAGGAAGAGGTAAATAAAAATGCTCCTAAATCATAAAATCAAGAATTCCTTAGATAAAATATGAATTTGACTCATAATCACTCTTGTGATGATAGCCACATCCCTTTTTTTTTTTAACAATGTCTAACGATCACGGGTTCAATTTCTCCATAAAGACAAGGCACAGATGTTTTGGAAAACACTACCCCACAGTAGAATGCTTTTACTTTGGCAGAAGGGGGAGATGCACTAGGGAACACCTGTTGCTTTTTACCTGCATGTGTTTCATGTTCTCAAAGAAGTCCATGTCAGGATCATGGCGGTTGGTCAACTGGACCAAATCCCTGAATTCAGGATTTGCTGGGAATGTTTGAATGAGGCAGGAAAGTAATGATGTGTAATCCTGCTGGATGCTCTGCAAACCACAAGCAGCAAATGGTTAAGTACCCTTTGAAGAGTTTGCTATACACTGCTCAGAAGAGCAGTGCTGTCATTTGCAAGTGGCTTAGGCCAACAAGTCCTATTCTTTGGTAACAGCAAATACACCTATATTTTTGACTGCACATAAATTAAAGTCTCCCTTCCAAAGAATGAGCTACAACTAAGAAAAGCTGAACAACAGTAAAGAAATACAAGGCAGCTGAGTTCTAGAACTTTTTAGATTTTTATAAGATTTCAAATGAAGGGTGAGTTCAGAGCAAGTACCTGTACTTCTTATCCCAGCAAGGGACTCAAGAGAATTTGTCCATAGAATGTCTCATATACCCTGGTGTCCTGAAGACAGTTGGAGATGTGTAATCAGATAGCACTGCCTTACCTCAGTCTTACTCTTCAGACCCCTTCTCACAGACTCCAGAAGAGTATGCTGGATTAGCTCCTTGTAGTCATCATCTGTGTGGTCGATTTCTGCCAGTCGGTGGATAAAACTTGTCAAGCAAAGGCTTGCGTTGTCACTAAGAGCCATATCCCCTAGCTGAGTGGATGAAGAAATTGTAACACGAGTCTGGATATGACACCTTTTTCTCCCCAAAAGACTGGACTGAACAGGATCACAACACAACAAGGCCTATAGCGACCCAGTAACTCTTGACCCTTTCCTATAGAAGTTCTAGCCCTGAATTAATGCCCATCCTTCCAAACAGGAAAAATCCTTTTAGATTTACCAGCAGGCCCACACATCCAGAATATGCTGCAACCAAGAGAAAAGCAGCCTTTAAAGACTGTTATATGCCTTTTATACACTATAAATCGATCAAACAGTTGAAGGGTTCACTGATAGAAAGGTGCACTGCACTGCAAGCCTTCTTGCTGGACTGTATTCACCTTTCTAGACACACAGATGAAAAGGCAAGCAGAAAAACCTTAAAAACAGGTGTTTGTAAGAAGACTCAAATGTGCTCCACGAATGTTAAAAATCAGCCAAGAAAAACAATTTGGAAATTAGATTCACCATGGACACATGGTGCACAAAGCAAGAGAAGGAAAATTCAGTCAACCTGGATGGTATAGAAGCAGTTGTGCAGAACAGGGATGAGGAAGTCGATATCCACTCTCTGCATTTCCTTGATGCGGGCTGTGATTGACTGGAATGCTGACAGACGTACATCAAAGTCGATATCATCAAGATGTCGCTGATCAAAGGCATTCAGCTATGACAGAGCAACAAGTTTTTCATGAAGGTAGCCAGAAAACATGACAATATAATGTCAGGGAAAAAAGGGAATAAAGAAACTTGTTACATACCTTAACAACATCAGTAATGTACTTCAGTTCACTGTCCAAATCAGATAAAGTCTAAAAAGAAACATAAAAGATAATAGGTTAACAGCTATAGTTATTAAAATTTTGGAGAACTCACAACTTGATCACTCAAGACAAAAAAAAATAAAGCAACAACATCAATCTTTCTCCTTTAAGAAGCTTATGAACAGCTATTTTTCCATAACTTGGAAGATGTGTGTTTTAAGATCATACATTTTTAAGTATCTACTGAGTGTTTCCTGAGGTTTACTGCTGAAAAACAAGTTGTATAAGTCACTTCACACATACAGAACAGCCTAACTGCTACAAATCTGTGAGAGAAGAATACAAATAAAAATCACCTTCAGGATGCTGAAATCCATGCTTATTTCATAAAATACAACATTTTTTTACAGAGGAATTGTGCTTTATTTTGCTTCTCTTACACAAAAGCCAGGTGATGCTCACGTCAAGCAGGCTTAAGCCAAAACTTATACAAATTTTTGTGCAGCTCATTAATTTCTATTATATACAATGTAGATTAAAAGGTTTTTAAGCTCGTGTACAACAAAGACAAAACACTGCTACTTATTTTGTTCTTGATTGCTTAGAACAAGTGAAAAAAAGCACAGAAAGACACGTAAAAACGCAATACCTGAAATACCAAGCACAACTTATGTCGAGACAGTTTGTTCTGGATGACAGAAAAAAGCTTTGCCAGTGGTTTAAGAAAGCTTGTAGGGTTTGAGCAGTGCTGCAGCAAGTTCTGTACTGTCTCTAGAATGTCAATCTCTGTACCCTGAAAGAGATAGTAAAGGACACACTCAATGCAATTATGGAATCTCTCGGAAGCACCTGCAACTGTTCAATTAGACACAACAGTGTTAGAGAAAAGTGCCATCATGATGAACACTTCTTTTGTGTGTCTTTCCTCAAATGACTCAAAGATCAGGAGAACAAACAGAGCTTTAAAAAGTAGTCTTTCTTTAGCCTGTGAAGCAAACATCAACAGCATCATATACTTGTATGATCTCCCTCAATGGAAAACATATGTGGTCCCCTAGTAACTCAGAGATTGAAAAACCAAGAATCCTCTGTGAACAATTAAATGACCACTTGCAAAGTAGAAGCTACAGGTTTCTGCCTAGCAGTTCTTTCTGCAAGCCTAAAATCTCTCATTGAGCGACTGCATGTCTTTTAAGAGAAACAAAACCTTGATCCAAGGATTCAGGCAATCAAGCTGAATAAACAACAGGTTCATTCATTGCAGATGGGACTGTAGTTCCAAAACCAAGGTTTGGCAGTGAGGGAAACAGACAAAATAGTCTACCAATACCCTCAGTGTTTGATCTACTTAATAGTTTACAAAAGCCTACACAATGAAGAGCTCTGCTTCCTTAACTGCAGCACATAGGCTTTCTGTGCCTGAGGAATTCAGGCTTTTAGGGAAGTTTCAGTTCCTAGGCACGCTTGTGTAGCTACAGAAAGATTCCCTAAAAGTGGAAGGAGAACAAAATGGAAGCAGGAGATACGGGAACACGTTAATAATCATAGAATCATAGAACAGTTAGGGTTGGAAAGGACTTTAAGATCATCTAGTTCCAACCCCCCTACCATGAGCAGGGACACAAATAATACTGTATGTTTGCCTTTCATCCTGCAACAGACCAGTGTAGCACTGACCATTACACAGCGTGTACTACACACATATTTAACCATATGTATTCATATTGCTGTCCAGATGCTGTGGCTTTGGGGTACATAAAATCCACAGTGAAGAACACTGTAAGGGATTTGAACTAAAATGGCAAAGGAGGTAAATATGGTATAAAAAAATTCTGCAGACCTTCCCCATGAAAAGGGGGAACAGAGTCAGCCTTGGCACTGGTATTCCTGGAAAGTAGCCAATGACTCATACCCATCAGCAATGGCATAGCATTCTGAGCAGGCTACAAACACATGAAGACTTGATTTCAGGCTAATCGTAAGAAACAGCATCTTAAACAAACATCCATTATTAAAAAAAAACCCAAAACACATATATTGAGTAGGGGGAGAAAAAGTAATTTCCACCTACCTGCTCCATATTACTCTGATAAAGGAAAGGGAGGAGAAGGCCCACAAGCATTGAATTCTGACTCTTTTCTTGTATAAATTTGCTGATCCTGCACAATGAGACAAGGTAATTTACTATTTTACATAAATCAAATCACCAGTCTAGAGCAAAGAACTCTTCAGTCAGCACTAGTGCCATATCACAAGGCTTTGTCAGCCCATCCAGGCAAATAGAGCGTTCCCACCAAAATCAGCCAAAGTATTTAGTTCCATATCACTATGGAACAAAAGGCATTTCTGTACCTTTTCCTACCCCCAAGGCATTGATTCTGAGTACCAGCAACAGAAACAGTTTCTGAAAACCTTTTACCCCAGTCACCAGCAACTTGCAAGGTCAATGACAGATACAGGTACTTTCAATGTTCTAAATTTAAATAGCTTGAGACATAATGTGCTTTGATTTGGAACTTAATATGAAAAGCCTCTTTCTTCCTCCCACCTTCCAACTTTTTAATTGTTTTGAGCTCTAAAAAGTCACTTACTTAGAAAGTATACTCAGCTCTTTGCTGACTTGAGCTCTATACTTCTTCTTTTTCACCTTCTCCATATTCAACATTGTTTTGCTGAAGTACTGAAGTATGGCAGGAACATGAGGCATAACCAAGCGGCAACCTAGGGTGAGGGTCTCTGTAAGGGATACAACAGTTAGCAACACCCAACTCTGTGCTGCAAGCACTAGAAGGGAGATCCAACCCTAAACAAACAAAGGGAGAAACATAAAGGAGGTTTATTTCTTTCATCAGTGAAAGAAAGAAAATCAGTGGCAGCTACAGATGTGTAGGGCAGCAGGATGCTGGGAATATGCACCAGCACTTGCTGAAACGAAGTCTAAACATCTGAGCTGGAACCAAAGAAAGCATACACAGACAATAAAAGTGCTCCTTGAAGTTTTCAGTAACAGCCCTGGTAAATTTGGGCTTATCAAAAGGTACCAAGGACATTCCTCAAAGGTAGTTACCATCTCCTAAACTGGCTGGAACATTTTTTAGGTGCAGCTTTCTCTACCCTACCACTGACCTCTTGGACAAATAAAGCTGCCATAACAAGGGCACAGCAATCAAGTGATCTTCCCACTACCTTGAGTTTTATAGGTGAAAGATGGCTCCACAGCATCAAACACACCACACCACCCTGTCTACTACCACTCAAAGATAAAAGGAATCAATGACAGGTCTTTCTTGTCAGGAAGCACAGACTGAACATCAAAGTGATACACGACCATGCACATATAGGGAGTGGGGCCATTATATAAAACTTGATGTTAGGCTCAGAATCAAGTAAACAATGGAGTTCTTGAAGTTATTGCATCAGTCACACCTTCACAGACAAAACAGGTCAACACCACTAACATTTTTCTTCTTCAGAAAGAATTGCTCCATGCTCAGGACCCTGATGCTCAAATGTGGATTTCATGTCATAAGACCAGCAGTACTTTACAGGTTTTGAGCATGCCAAGACAAATTTGTACACTGACAATTCCATCCCCACTGGGAGGTCTCCTTCCCTCGTATTCCCAGCCACTGAAAAACAACCTCATCATAATCTAACACCTCCATCCAAAGCACCCAACATGCCCCTCAAAACTATTTTGCAGGCATACCTTCTGTCACATCTTCAGTGATTAGGTCAGCACAGTCAGTTACGCTCAAACTGGAAACCTGCTCCGTGGGTTCAAAATCGGGACTGTTGAGAAGACTGTCAGCTATGTCCATCACAAGAT
This sequence comes from Agapornis roseicollis, assembly GCA_002631895.1. Taxonomy (NCBI): domain Eukaryota; kingdom Metazoa; phylum Chordata; class Aves; order Psittaciformes; family Psittacidae; genus Agapornis; species Agapornis roseicollis. Next base: position 63,578 of record NDXB01000831.1, read on the forward strand.
TAGATGTGGCCTCAGACAGATTCTTGGCTGACAGCACAGCAAATACATTTGTCAGTATATCACACTCTGGGTGACCTGGCTGCTGCTTGGCCAGCAAGGGGAAATACCTGAGAGAAAGATTGTAAAAACGGTTGGGTAAATAGAATGAATGGAGGCTCAGAAGTCATCAAGTCTCCTGTTAGTCTGTTCTTAATCTAATGATCCAATACCATTTTTTTCACAGAAGTTTGTATATAAGTTCATGCCTGAAAATGATCTGTCTTGAACCAGATACTGGATGCTTGAAGCAAGAGAAAAGCAGTGAGTCTGTGGAAAATCACTCAAGACAGCTGAGTTGGAATTTCTCACTGTCTCCATATAAAAGCTCCCTCTTTTACAACCTGTAGTCTCAGTCATAGACTCCATGCTGAACCTGCCCATATTCTTTCATAATAAAGAAAAAAATAAGGAATCAAAAAACATGAATGAAATTATGTATTGTGAAACTGACTTTCCACCTCCCAGGACTAAGAAGTCATAGGTCAAAATGCAGACATATTCTAAGAAGGCAGGGCTTCTCTCCTCACCTGTCAGCAGGGTTTAGGCTACATGTGTGTGTAGTTGTTAACATATGGGAAAAAACAGCCTACTAAAAGAGAACAACTGCATAAATTGGAAAGCTTCCCAACTGCATTTGGACTGCCTTCAAGAAGATAACAGTCTAATCGAAAAAGAAAATAGGAGTTCTGACACAATTTTTCATAATCTGTTAGCTTGCCTTTTTTTCCTTGAATTTTGTGTACACAGAAGTAGTTATGCTTCTTTGCAAGGAAAACACTTACCTGGGATTCTTACTCCAGGTATGAATGAGTTTGAGCAGAAAAGTTGGAGAATACTGACTCTCTGAAGCCAATCTGCAGACCTAAAGAAGGTAAAAATCAGATACCAATGCAACATGAGGTTAATTAAATCCCTCATCTCTAACAAAGACCTCACTGTAACCTACAGGTTACCTTTTTTTAGAAAGCAATTTCATCATAACTTTTCCAGCTTCCTCAATATCTGTGGACTCAGATTATTTTACTCCTAATGTATACACTATCCCAGCTACCACTTTTGTCCTCCCCTCGAAACTGGCTCCCCTTGGAGCCTCATATTTGCTGCAAAGACCTAACAACCTCTCCCAGACATACCATACCTATGAGATCTCAAGCGCAACACCCAAGACTCCTCCTGTAATTCCTATGCCCTGGCTGCAGCACATGCCATTCCAGCATCTATTTTATGCCTCCACCATCTCACTGCTACGAAAACACCCTCTCTGCCCAGGGAGAGGCTCAAGCACTCCACCACATCCCAGGAATGGGATCTCCTAATAGGGTTCTGTCCCCTAAGCAACCACCTAAGAGCTGCCTAGCCTAAGCCCTACACAGTAGCTGCTGCTCTTTCACATGACTGGATGCAGGTAAAAGAAATCTAGTGGTGGGTCTTTGCCACTCTGCAACCCAACAGGCTGCATGCATGTCACACAGCTGGTTTTCTACCCTGACCACAGCTGGACTGTTAGCAGGGCACTTTTAGAAAGCATACAGGCAGAGGAAGCTCCAGTGCATTCAAGAGCAGTAGCCAGGATGGTGCATGCAGGGTTTGGACTAGCTCCATCTGGGCTCAGGACCTGAGCATAACAGAAAAGAAGGCAGGTCTGACCATCATAGCCAAGGTCTTAGAAAGCTTCTTCTCCTGCCCCAAGAGGCTGGTAATGTTATCGCTCTGCATAAAACAGAGCTGTTTCTGAATAATGTACAATGAAGAGTAAACTGTTAATCCAAACCTGCAGCAATGCTGCTGTGCACAATAATATTATCAAGACTGTGCTGCGAACTCCTGGGATATGAGAAGCAGAAAATTCCAGTTCCAAGTACAGCAGGCTTAAAATAATCTACACTCTTCCATGAGTTTCTATACATCTCAGTTCCATAGTTTCAAAAAAGGAAAGCACACAAGCCAAACAATTCTTCTCCCAAAATTGTATCTCCATGGATTTCCCTAGAGGAGACTCCCTCTAGATGGAGCTTCTGTATCATACTACCCTCCAAGTTCCAAAATCAGCTATGTCTTCCTGACATCTATAAGGACAACAGGAATTCTAACTATCTAATTACAATTTCACATCTTGTTCAGATTTACTCAGTGCTTCCAAACACAATACTCCCCAAAAGCACTGACTGCATTGCTGACTTAAAGCCTGAAGTGCTCTGGGACTGCAGGAAATGTTCACTGCTCTGCTCATATGGCACCCTGGCCTTGAAAAGAACTATTATAGTTTAACCCCACCCAGCAACTAAGTACCATGCAGCCACTTGCTCACTCCCAGCTGGTGGGATGGGGAGAATTGGACAAGGGTAAAACTCATGGGTTGCAGTAAGAACAGTTTTAATAATTGAGATAAAGTAAAATACAATACAATACTAATACTACTGATAATGTAATGAAAAAGGAGATAACAAAAAGAAAGAATTAAATCTAAAGAAAAACAAGTGATGTACAATACAATTGCTCATCACTTGCTGATGGATCCAGCCCATCAGAAGCACTACTGGCCCCTCCTGCCCAACTCCCCCCAGTTGCTATACTGGGCATGACATGCTGTGGTATGGAATATCCTTTTGGCTAGCTTGGGTCAGCTGTCCTGGCTATGCTCCCTCCCACCTTCTTATGCCCCTCCTCACTGGCAGAGCATATGAGACTGAAAAGCCCTAGACTTAGAGTAAGCACAATTTTGAAACACCGGGGTGTTATCAACATTATTCTCATACTAAATCCAAACCACAACACTGTACTAGCTACTAGGAAGAAAATAAACTATCCTATCTGAAACCAGGACAAACCAGGAGCACCACACTCAGCTCAGTGAAATACAGAGCTATATGCATGCCGGAAACTATTCTATCTACTATTTGTCCACACACACATACTACACATCACATATTGTTACTCATAGAGCAGAGAAGCAGGGTAGATGTAAACAAACACAATGTCTACAGAATCAGATCGGAGGTTTCACAGAGCGCAGCAGTTACTCCTGGTGCTCTTAGACAGGCTTTACTGCTGCAAAGAAGTAGGACATTTAGATACCCCAAAAACCTCAGCAGAACAGCTCTGCTGGAGTCAACCCATCTTGCTCAGCTACCCTTTGGGTGAAGAGGACTGTTTTTAGAGCAGAGAACCCGGCACCTAGTACAGGCATTCCCTGATAACCTCACAGCTCAGTGCACTGAGACAGCCAGCACAATTTCATTTTAAACGCTGTGTTTTCTCTTCCTCTCACACTAGTGCATTTTCCCAGCTCAGAGGTGATCTGAATTTCTCTGATGACAGCCACAATTCTGTGCTTTGTCTCTGTGCTCACAGGGGACTCCCAGCAGGCAGGCAAAAGAGCACAAAGCCCACTGACAGGCCCTGATGGGTCCCTCCTTTGCTGAAGCAGCATTTGCTTCTGCAGTCCTCTACCACAGGCCAAATAACTGGCACACAGAAAAGTAGCAAAGTGCACCCAGAAGTGACAAGTATTATTTTGCTTCCCTGAAGCATTCAGACAAGAAGTCTGTTTCTGTGGTTAAGAACAAAGAAATGACATCCATTTTATTCAGATGAATTAATTTGTACCTTAGCCTGTGCCTTGATTATTCCAGGACTAATCAGACACGAGCCAAGAAACTGGCCTTGCACATACACATCAGAATGCCAGAATCTATCTGAGGCTGTATCTAACCTTATGGCAGACACAGCATGACTCCAGGTGCATGTCAAATACAAGTCGTTTGGAAGAATAAGGAATACTTACCTGAGGCCATACCACTGCATGGAAAACTGCATTGATCTCTTCCACACTAAACCTGTAAGTCTCCCGATCAGAAAAAAACTCCACCACAAGCTTGAGACCAAGACGTCTCAAATTCTTTAGTGGATTAATCAACCTAGGCTGGACCTGTAAAAAACAAAACAAAACAAACAGTAAGGCTTTCACAGAACTTGCTCTGAAATTAAATACAGCAATTCACTGACCACAGGCAAAACTTTCGTTGGAACTATCACAATGTTCCGTCTCCTACTGTTAACTTGTTCACAGTAGTAATCTACCTCTCATGGACCTAAATTTTAGTAATAGTTGCCTGTTCCTGCATGGAGTCAGTTACACATGTGTGGAGGGTTGGTTGATTGATCAAGGACATTCCATGTTTGAAATAAGCAACCCAGTGTTTGG